>CACRXK020004626.1:3335-30912 GCA_902702795.2 Paramuricea clavata | reverse complement strand
ATCAATGTAAGATTGGATCTGATCACTTTTTTCGATTAAAAATGGAACGTTTATTATTTACTTGAAGGAAGAGATGTTTTTGCCGTTATGCCAACGGGGATTGCTTGTCGTGAAGTGTTGGAATACCTGTAGCAACATTATCACTGGGATAAACTATAGTATCCTTTACTTGAGTTTCATTAATTTCGAACAGATTTGATACGTTTATATGTTCTTGGTTGATGTTGACTCTGTCCTTGCACTGGAGAAAACCGCGCTTTTCGTGGTGAACATTTAGAGGCAGTTGCATGTAAGCCTATTCGAAACATTTTGCGATTTGCAGGGCTTCTCTGAGAGGGCGAAACAGAAGACTGTAATTGCCGTTTAAAACGATCTGGACTCTGAACGCTCTCTTCTTTTGTTGAGTTCTTGACTTTACCAAATTAAATAACTGAACTAAATTTCGTACTTTCCGCCCACAAGAATTGCTGTGCAATCACGTCCTGATAAGTGAGACAATTTATTTATAACATTTTACAAAACACCCGATCTTTCTTGCAGGCCCACTATTCTTCCCTCAGTGGGCCTACACGCGGGCTATAAAAAATCTCTCGTCGCCAATTCAATGTTCCGTTTACAACTTTACAAATATATTTATTGTAAAAAGCCTTCATACATTCACCGTTCGATCTCTCCTCGTCCATTTGTCTTTTCCTGTTCTTCAGGACCCCCCTTCCTCTATTCTATCCAATCGCTCACATGGACACTACAGCCCTTAGCCAATAAATTTGAGAATTAAAAACAGCTGGAAAAAAGTTTCAAGAAAACAGTCCCAGGACTGGAATCAACCTGCACTCCATTTCACTTTACATGCTACACAGGCCTCAAAATATCGGTCACTGCCACGTTTCCAAATTTGGTTCATGGCGACGAAGTTCAAGTTGAAGTTCCAAATTTCCGTGATTCTTTGGCTTTTTGGTGTTGGTTTATTGGGACTCGCGGACAGATAAATCCTATATATATTTTTCTGAAGGAATTGAACCATGAATAACAAGTCTGGCCAACATCAACTGAACTTGTACCCTATACGGTTATAATTCCATGTCATGCACGCAGTCAAGAAATATATTAGAATAATTATTACACTCTACAGTATAGATAAGCACATGAGTTATGCAATAATATAGCTACCACTGATCTATAGTTTTATAGTTCTATGCGGTTCGTTAGTTCTATCGTTCGACGCCCTTATGGTGCCGTTATTGGCAGGCAATGTTAATTTACATAACCGTCATTCGTAGTTTTTTTCCGAGCCAAAATTGACTGGCTACAGTATATGAAAAGAGTCCGTCAACGCTCTGCCGAAAGTCGTATATAGGTTTTCTCCGGGTAATCCAGTTTCCTCTCACAGGAAATGTTGATAGTGTCCAAGTATATACATAATTCTTGCACAAAGGTATTTCAAAAGTGAGATCTGGGTCATGAAGCTAATTTTTAGAATTCTTTCAATAATGCACAAATACAGATTACTAAAGATGTAGCTAGTACTAATTTAATTGGGTCATTTCTCTTCAATAGGTGTTGCTACACCGCCATCTCTTGTGAAACCGAAAGATACACATGCAGACATCGTTGCTAAAAGCAAAGTTCCAGTTGATATAGGCGCTGAAGTTGCTGTTCAAGGCAAAGGTCCAATTGATAGCTGTGTTGACGTAGCCGTTAAAAGCAAAGTTCTAGTCGATAGAGGCGCTGACGTTACTGTTCAAGGCAAAGGTCCAATTGATAGCTGTGTTGACGTAGCCGTTGAAAGCAAAGTTCCAGTTGATAGAGGCGCTGAAGTTGCTGTTCAAGGCAAAGGTCCAATTGATAGCTTTGTTGACGTAGCTGTTGAAAGCAAAGTTCCAGTCGCTCCAGGTGCTAGCGTTGTTGTTAACGGCAATGTTCCAAGTGATATAGGCCATGAATTTGCTTTTAAAAACGATGGTCTAATCGATAAAGATGCTGAAGTAGCTGTTAAAAGTCAGGTACGATTATGAATGCACACAATTTCCATATATACTGTAGCTTCCACGAAAAATCTATCAAATGTGGATTAAACGTTTCAAATTAGTCAACAGGGGCGAAACTAGCCCCTTTTAATTTGGGTGGGGGGGGACGGGTGTCTGCCAGAATTGCTCTGCAAAAGCCGAAGATGCCATGCAGCAAATTTTTATTTCTGGCCACTATTTTTTCCAAAAAAAGTTTCCGGACATAAACCAGTGAAATTAAGGGTCAAAAAATTTTCCCGTACAAATTCCTGTTAAAACATGTGTGAAACCCTTATTTTAGGACCAATATCTGTAAAGTGTAGGTCTATATATTCTATTCAATTCCCTCTGAAAGCCCTGTAAGGTTACTTAATAACTCTACATTCCATCATTTAAAATCTTTGTTTGCCCTGCGAATCTAGATGATTCGCCCTGCCAATCCAGATGATTCGTCCTTTGGGCCGGGGGAGAGGTGTCACACCATACCCCCCCTCAAGTTTCGCCCCTGTTAGTCAAATAAATTATACTAATTTGGGGGGAATACATGTGCAATAATTTGAAATACAGCCTTTTGATAATTGTGTCATTTGGCTTGGGAGCGTCGCTCTCGCGAGCATAGAAATAATATGATCGTGAGCCAATCAACTTACAGTACGTCACGCATATTTTTTGGTCTTGGAGCCCCGCTCTCATAAGTAAATTACGCAATTATCGTAACTTAACGGTATATTAGAGTATGGTCAAATCTATATGCCTTATTTCCTCTCTTATAAGTGCTGCAGATGTAGACCTAAGGCTAAGATGCCCCTTTAATTTATCAAAATTTGAGTTCAATAAATTCTTTATGAAAGTACAGCACTGAACGTTTCAGAGTGATCATGTTTTTGATCTTCACGTCCCCTGGCACAATCTCGACAAAATCAGTATCGTATGTCGCTATTTTTTCCTTATATGTCAAGGCCAATTTAACGCTGGCCATATCGCCTATTGGAAGTAACACTTCTTGTTTTCATTCAGAAACGTGCACGGCAACTTTGGCTGAATTATATAGTTCGTGGAAATAACGAATTTCAACATTTCCACGCCAAGAAAAAATGTGAAGGAAACTGCGAAAAGTGTACAAACGATTGTGAGTGTGAAACGTGTTTAAAGGTAAAATGGAGTTTTAATGTAACTAACTTCGTGTATACAAGGAACGAAATTACAAGTAATCGTTACTATTTTAAGTACAATATCTAGCAACGTTTCAGTTTGAAAGCATTGCTCAATTCCGTTTAAGATTTTTTTGTTAAAAATACTTTCCAGCTTTCTACAGTGTTCTACACTATACTCACTTATTTTCATCCAAATCGAACCAAAATTTATCGATTTGTTACTAGCAGCCCCACATAAATTTTTTGACGTTTGGTGAGCATCGGCGTGCACTCCTTGGCGATGATGCTAACCAGCCTGTTGCCAGACATTTTAATACTAGCAATCACAGTGTTCCTGATAGGGAAATTCGAGCCCTCTGTCCCATTTCTGGTATAGCAACGATAGCCGCAAAAGGCATGACTTGAACTTGGCACTGTTCACGTACCCCTATGGCATTAATGAACGTTTTCCCTATATAACTCTGTCTGTCTTTGCCTATCAAAAGCAGACATTGATATAGTATACTTTTAATTCTTACCTTATTTCATATATTTTATTGTAGTTTTCTGTATGTGATTTACATTTTTTATTTATACTTTGTTTTGACTAAATCCATCTGATTGGTTTATTTTTTGTCACGTGATGCTTTTATATTCTTAGTATAAAATGCTCATGTATTTTCCCGACCCCTGCTAGTAACACAGATGAAGGGCCTTCGCTCGAAACGTCGAAAATCTCCTTATATTTTTCAGGTATAGTTCACCTAGGTATTAGGTGAAAGCATTACATTATACAAATAATGAATGTTTTTATTCGTGCAATGGTAAGAATATTAGTTTCATGAGGTGAAAGATGGAATGTTCCATTCAACGAGGCGACAGCCGAGTTGAATGGAACATTCCATCTTTCACCGAATGAAAATATTCTTACTAAAGAAAATTCTTACTACATGAAATATTTTTACTAAAGAAAAATTTTGAATGGGCTACCCCATGAGTAAAGTGGGCCGTTATGAATTAAATATAACAATTTGTGCGTCTATACCAACAAAAGACAGTGCATAAAATAAACTTCGTAACAAACTAATTTTCTTTCAGGTTAAAAAGTTGGTCGATCACAAGAAACAACACAAGATCAAGGAAAATCCTGAAACAAATGCCTGTCGTGATTGCCAATTAGTTATTGGGATTAGGCATTATCACAAAAGAGTTTGTCCAATTGTTGACTGCTTATTTTGTAGGTAAGTACATATGGTATACCTTTTGGTCAACAGCTATAGTATAACCATAGAAACTATCAAACAGTTTAGTATGAAAATTTGTGGAGCGAATTAATAGCCCATTCGCTGTAGGCTTGCCTTGGCAAAAGCGTGGTCACATGGATTCCGGAACACCCCCCACTTTTTCTCAGGACCAATTTTGATTTTCGTCCAAAACTGAGAAGACAGCCGTCAGCCGGCCAAGACTCCTTTTATTTTTAATGGAACTGATCGAACAGATCTATTCGTTGTGCAATACAAAGAACGTTAAGAACTGATATAATATTAAAGAAAAGAGCATTTTTAGTAGAAGTGTACGAAGTATATCGGTAAGTTGATTTTTATTTGCTCTGTCTTCTTTAGATCAATTAAAGAAAATGAAAACGTTGACTTAACTCAAGCTTGCGCCAGTCCAGTTTCACAGGATGAAACAATCACTGACGTAATAACACAGGTATGTACAGTACTGATAATTGCGACTGTAGTTAATGGCATACAATACAATATAATATTTATATTGATACTTGATGGACGTTTGCTTAGACTTGTCCATTTGGCTGGAATTTCACGTTTGTTGACTGCCTTTCTTGCACATGTTGCGTCACAGCTCTTCCCCTCTGCTCGGTTAAGCCCCGCTCTCAAAAAACCTCCCTCAAAGTTTTTTTAACGTGTGGAGTTCTAACACCATTTATGAAAGTTCTAAAATTATAAATGTGCAAAACAGCAGTAACGAAGCTGCCGAAAATAGAATATGCATGGTTGTTTCCTTTCAAGTCCTCTAGAAAATTTAGAAATATATAGAACTGATAGAAAATATATTCTGGGGTATAGCTTTTAGCCTTATTTTTGAACATTGAATCAACGTCAGAAATGATCTCCCAGACGTTGGGTAGACGTTGAAAAAGGATTGAAAATGCAAATTGGATCGACGTTTATACTGTTTCGACGTTGAAACAACGTTGAGATCAGGTTGCCAATCTCGTCAACCATAATTCAACGTTGAATCTGCGTTGAAACAACGTTGAGATTACTTCACAAGTTGACGCCGTATATTCAACCATGAATGAACGTTGATTCGACGTCTGTTAGCTGCTGTTGAACCAGCGTTTGTAAAACAATGTCAGAGCAACGTTGATATTAGATTGTCGACGTCGCAACCTTTTTCTACCAAATTTCAACGTTGAAACAACGTTATGTGCCCGGTGGGATTGTTGTTTGGGTTTTTTTGGTGTTTTTTTTTTTGTTATAGCGGTGTCCCGAAACTGCGTAAAGAGTTCTAGGGTTACCTTATTGTCGAGTGTTATATCGTTATGTTACGGTGGTTAGGAACAGGGTTGTGATTTGGGTCAAAAATAAAGAAAAACGTATAACGATACTAAGGCCACATAAAATAATTACCTTGATTCTCATCACCGCCCGACTGTATTTTAAGCAACATGAGCTCCACCTTTGAATTTACTATATGAGTAAATTCTTAAACACGTCCGAATTTATCATTATGATAAATTCGCGGCAAATTTTGAACTTATCAACAGAGTTAATCATAAAACCACAATCACTGCACAAGGTTTCTTGTTATAAATGTAATGGCACTAAAAGGCAGGCTGGTCGCGCAGGGGTGGGGATTTTTTCATGTTTTTTAAAAAAATAGTTTTTAAAAAAGTTTTAAAAAGTTTTAAAAGAGTTTTGAAAAGCAAGAAAAGTTTAAAAAGTTAGATTTTTAAAAAAGTTAAAAAAATTTAAAAACTTAAAAAAATGAGGGTTAGGGGTTAGTGGTTTAGGGTTAGGGGTTAGGCCGTTAGGGGTTAGTGGTTAGGGTTGGGGTTAGGGTTAGTGTTAGGTGCCGCGAATTTATTATTATGATAAATTCAAAATTTGCCGCGAATTTATCATAATGATAAATTCGGACGTGTTTAAGAATTTACTCATATAGTAAATTCAAAGGTGGAGCTCATGCTGATTTTAAGAGACGCGTGAATTTTTTTTATATTTTGTTTATACAATATAAATGAACCGCCCGACAAAATATTTCAAGACAGTTAAGTTTTTTATATTTAAAATTGGGTTTTTAGTGCCATTTTAAACTGCCAATTTCAAACAAATAATAGAACCTTGAAAGAAATTTCATTGCATTTTAACGGAACTTCTCATTCAGTTGAACGGTTCAGTCATTGTTCGTGGAGAAATATGTTCATTTTGGTTTGTGACACTAGTACTTCACTTTGGAAATCACAGAAATATTAAATGTTAGGAATTATCAGTTTTTTTATTTATTGATGATAAATTATATAAATATAAAATATAAAATATAAACCTCCCGGCTCTTCGACATTTTGAAAGTATAGTGATGAGAATCAAGGAATTTATTTTATGTGGCCTAACAGACAACTTAGCCACAAATATTTTGTGCAACAAATTTCTATGCAGACAAGTTTTTGAAAAACAAGTTTTCTATGACTTGTTATAGAAAACTTGCTCGGTCTGTAGCCGGCTTATCATGGCTGCTGTTGAATGCGAGTGTACATGAGCTGCTGTTCTTTGTCGTCTTTTAGAGGCTGTTTAAGCCAATAAGACTCTAGTTCTTTTCAAAACTCTTGCGCGCGTCTTCAGAGGTTTGACAGTAACGGCAATAGTCAGCTTTCTTCAACCAGTACGAGTAAAAGATGTAGCGGTTTTACGTGTTGTGTTCCTGGAATCCTGGTTGTTTTACCAACAATAAAAGAGGTTGGGGGAGCTGGTAGCAACCTAAATAATGCAGGAAGGTTATTGGTGGAGATTATGTCATCCATAAAGGGGAACAAACTCATTCATCGCGAGTCAGATTTTGCTATATCACTATGAGGCTATGAGAAATTACTATAGAATATTATCTTTTTAGTAATATTACTACTATTACTAGAATTACTGTTGAGTTATTTCATATATTAATAATTAAGTCGTAATTTACTGATTTAGATCACAGAAGGAACTAAGCTGAAGATCGGAGAGAAGTTCATTCAAGGAGTACATTACCAGCTCGAAGACAAGTTAGGACAGGGTGGTAATGGTGTGGTCTTTGGTGTTGAGCTTCTTGAAGCTGGATGTGCGAAATTGGGTTCTAAACGTGACATTCGCCTGGCGGCAAAAAGAGTAAGAATACCTCACTATTCACTAACTTCACTGTCAAATTATCGAACTACAGTGTGTATATAAAAAAAAGGTAATCGAACTTCAGCGCGCTATTGTGCGTGAATTACTCGGCGTATGAACAACATTTTTTTCATATTTGGAAAGCTCCGGCTTTTAGCTATTGAATGACATGTTCTTCATGCCGAGTGAATGGAAATAAGCAAGTATATGAGTCCGATAAAAAATGTTAGTCATTTGAGATCAACTGTAAGCTGTTCGAAGTAGGACAATTGGTGCATTAAAAATGGGGAATGAATTGACGAAACACCTGTCGAAACCTTCGGAAACTTGTAGAACGTACCTTCAAATGCGAATTGAAGTTTCCCGGGAGTTCGCGGTTACTGCATGGTCTGCCGTAAACGTCAATCTTAACTTCTCTATTATGGAGGCTTGGGTACATTGGGTGTTTCTAACAAAATTTTCCTATCTGTTATTACCGAGATTCACGTTCAGCGTGATCATGAGACGAGGACGTATTGAGTTTACTGATTGTGAATAAAGCCAGGCGCACACTGTACGATTTGCATCGACCGACTTCATTCCGTTTTTCTGCCGAATTTATAGTCTGTATATGCCCTCATAGAGAGCCCTCATGATCTCCAATCTTCTTCGCCCTATCTCCGCGATCACAATTAGGATTATATCAGCGGTTGACTTTGCAACTCAATATTCAAACAGATAAAACAGATTATTAAAACTTTTTTATTAAAGCACTTTAGATTTTATACCGATCCCAAATCCTAACTGGCCTAACTTTTAAGACATGTCCGTCAGTCGTCGCCCGCTTACGTATTTATGCGACACGGTAAATTCAAGATTATTTATGCATGCACGTTATCATCTAAGATTATCCAATCAATGACAATGAACGACGGAATGGACCATGGAAAAAATCGACCGATAAGAGTCGTCAGATAATAAATACATCTTGCTGATTGGATTCTTCTGAGGGTAGCCTCTTCTGAGCCCAATATGGCAAAAATATTAGGTCGAGACTTCAATACGGAGCTTTAGATTTGACTACGAGTACGAGTACGAGATTTGATCGCGTGCTAGGAAATTAAAATTCCATTTAAATTTTGCTTTTATAGCAGTAAACCAACAACGAGAGAAAAAGTTTCATAAACTAAATCTCCTGCAGACTAAAATCCCCTAGAAAATGTGTAAATAGTCATAACATTAAAAACAGGCCAGATATTTAGTACTAATATATTATTTGCGGCGGATAAACGCTATATAAATGCTACAAATTATTTTTGGAAAACAAAAAAAAGCCAACTTTCTTTGTTTTTTTTTGAAAAGTCGTGGTGAGGACTACGAGATTTCTCCACAATTTCGTACTCAGATGGGCGACGGCTACGACTTTTTCGCGTCAGTACGGGATGGCGTAAGCATACAGCATGCGTTTCACTTGACGAATCTCGTACTCGTAGTCGTACTCGTAGTCAAATCTAAAACCGAAGGTCGGGCCCAATATTGAAGTCGAGACTTAATATTTTGCCATATTGGGAGAAGATGAATTAGATAAGAGTTTTATTATATCAAACAAAACGATTTTATAACAAAAATTGTCAATAAGCGATAAAGTAAACATGCAGCAAGAATAATATATACAGCGACAACATTATATCTTATTGGATTCTTCTGAGCCCAATATGGCAAAATATTAAGTCGAGACTTCAATATTGGGCGAGACCGAAGGTCGAGCCTAATATTGAAGTCAAGACTTAATATTTTGCCATTTTGGGCGAAGATGAATCCAATAGGAGTTTTATTATATCGAACAAAACAATTCTATAATAAAATGTCAATTAATAAGCGATAAAGTAAATACAGCGAGACTAATACGTAGCGACAACATTACATATATTGGCGACGATGTTTGATGCGAAAGTTGTTTTTACTGATATGTGTGCATAAATAAACTCAATTCCATGTATGTTTAAAGGAAATTTGACCTAATTTTAACGAAAAAAATAATATTACTAACTTCTAGGCTGTTCCAAACAAATAAATTTCGCGAAGACAAGTTTTCCCGCGCTTTTATAATTTTAAACAAAACTGGTAGAAAAAACTGCATTAATGTTCTAAATTCTTTTCATTATTCTGCCATATCGTTTGTCGTATGTTTGAAATTGACAAAATATCTGAAAAGGGTTGAAAAGCCATGAAAAAAAGCCACAATTCGCAACTGCCCAATAGGTTCCTGTCCAATATCGTAAAATATTGGATCGGCACGTGACCCTCTCAACGATTACTGATTGGTTAAATGCGCGTGAGTGTATAATAATATTACATATATCGGCGGCGAATTTGCTGAAATAACTAAACAAAAAGTTAATAAATAAACTCAATAATTCCATATATGTAAGTTTAAAGGAAATTTGACCTAATTTAAACGAAACAAATAATATTACTAACCTTGCAAACAAATTAATTTCGCGACGACAAATTTCCCCCCGCTTTTATAATTTTGAACAAAACTGGTAGAAAAAACTGTATTAACGTCCCAAATTCTTTTCATTACTCTGCCATATCGCTTGTCGTATGTTTGAAGTTGACAAAACATCTGAAAAGGGTTGCGAAACCATGAAAAAAAGCCACGATTCGCAACTGTCCAAAGTGTTCCTGTCCAATATTAAACAATTATTGGATGAGGCTGAGCATGATATCAAGAATAATTCAGACCGAGATCATGCAATGTTATCTGCCGAAGCGAAACTGAGGCGAATAACATTGACCGAGATCTGAATAATTCTTGATGTCATGCGAAAGCCGAATCCAATAATTGTTTTATTATTATACATTTAAAAAAATCAGGAACGTATAAAACGATAAAACGAAGTTTATTAATGTTTCAAGTATATTACAACAATACTGCAATAAAGTAGAAAACGAACATTTCTTTTAGACTTTTATAGTATTTTCAACTTCACTAAAATTTCACACAACTATAGTTACGGTATATTAAACAATCAATACTGTTACTGCATGTCTTTATCTGCTAATAATTTTGACAGGTTGTTTTCATCGAACGAAGCAAATCTACTGTGTCTGTGAGCCATTTTGTTTATTTTATCTTCGCGCGCTTTTGGGTTTGAGTTGTTGGCCGCGCCATGGCTTGGGCACGACAGCGTCCAATAATTTTTTTTGGATGCAAGGTCGATCCAATAATTAACAATTATTGGATGAGGTTTTTGTGATATGTGGAATTATCAAGGTCGAGGTAAGCGTAACGCTTACCGAGACCTTGATAATTTTGCATATCGCAAAAACCGAATTCAATAATTGTTTTATTATACATTTGTTTGTGTTACAGTCAAAATACAAGAACCTTCCCGCTTCTGTAACTTGTTTTGTATTTATTTGTTCTATTTTCTGTAGCGATTACCGCTTTATCGGCACATATCGCGTTAGGATCCGGTAGAATTTCGCTTTCCTTCCTTTATATACGTCAATTTGTAGCAATGGATGCACCTTTCGTTAGATTCTTTGCATAAAAGTTGCGAAACTTAGATCTTATAGCGATATTTGTTGATAAATCGGTTTTAAACCGCCGCCTAGTGTGTTCATACTATACAAATTTAAAATTACCGAATACAATCACTTGACGTACTAAAATGAAAATTTCACAACTTTTATGCAAAGAATCTAACGAAAAGTGTATCCTTTGCTACAAATTGACGTATATAAAGGAAAGAAAGGGGAATTCTACCGCGATATTTGCCGATAAAAAAACGCTATAGAAAATAGAACAAATTACAGAAATACAAAACAAGTTACAGAAGCGGAAGTGGGAATGTTCTGGAATGTTCTTGCATTTTGACTGTAAATAGATACCGCTTGCTAATCATCGCAGGCTCACTTGCAGATAACTGAGTTATCTGCTAGCAGATAACTGAATTTTCTGTAGGTTGCGTGATTGCGCGATTTAACTGTAAGCTCTTAGCCAATCAAATTGCTTTTACCAACTACAATGTATAATAAAAACTATTATTGGACGCTGAGCACGTCAGCAGCTGAAATTATGTAATAAGTACCGAATATTGAGAATTATCCGGTGCTTTATGACCAGTCAGGAACGAGAATACATACTAAATGTATAAGTAATATCAAATAATTTTCGTCTTGTCCGATTAAATGACACCATGCACACAAGAATTTTTGATTAACGAACTGATTGATTTTTTATTTCTTTCGTAGGCTAATGTCAGCGACAGTGAGATAATGGTATCAAAACAGCTTGCCGATGTCTCCAACGTAGCTCCACACTATTTCGTTGTGAACAAACATGAACACATACACTGGGTTAACAAACGAACCAGAAAGGTTGAACGCAAAGTGTTTGAACATCTCTTGTTCATGCAACGCGCAGGTAACCTACATTACGATTACGATTCACATTTCTACAGTGTGTATAAAAAAGTATAGCCTTTCAAATTTAAACCAAGCATAGCGCCGTATTCTATTGAACTCATCTAACAAGCTGTCAAGCTATATGCATGCAGGGTGTCCCCAAAAAAGTACCTTCTACAGTATAGAAATAACGTATTGTTAGATTTTGAATGCCCCAGTCTTTGCTGAACTCACAAGTGCATAAAAGCTTGACATAAGTAAATTTTATGCATAACGACATTGTTTAAGAGGCTGCTTTAAATTCCCAAGAGCAGAAAATCGCGTGCTTTACAAAGATATTTTAATTTCTTTGAGTAAGTCAATATTTATAATATATGCACCCTGCCAATATTTTACGCATCTTTGCGTTCATCTTGGTGCTAAGGCATTCAAATTCTAACAATACGTTATTTCTATACAGGGTGTCCCAAAAAAGTACCCTCTGTAGAAATTATCCTATTATAATTTGAATGGCTGAGCGCTATGCTGAACACAAGAGTGCGTATAAACACAATTGAATTGAATTTTTAATTACCAGGGGCCGGTTGTATAAAAACGTAATTAGCGCTAACTGTAGTTAGCGCTAACTACGTTTTTATACAACCGGCCCCAGGCGCATGAAATCCTGTGCTTAACAACAATAGGATGACTTCTATAGAGGGTACTTTTTTGGGACACACTGTACAGTGTGTATAAAAAAAAAACTGAACCCTTTCAAATTCAAATTATTTTCGTAATTTGATAGCTCTAATTGCTTTGAATTAATGGTTGGGTAAGGACGCAAGGTCTTGTACTCATGGGACGAAACTCAAAGAAATAAAAATTAGAAAATTTAAAAGTTTTTAAGAGTTTTGTCCCATGAGTACAAGACCTTGTGTTCTTACCCAACCAATTAATTCAAAGCAATTAGAGCTGTCAAATTACTACAATACGTATAGCTAATTTGAATTTGAAAGGGTTCAGGTTTTTTTTATACACCCTGTATAGTATTACGTTTTTTCTAATTATAGTTACTTAGGGAAGCCTTCGTGTAGAGCGGTGCGGTTAACCGAAAAATTCGGTTCTTCCGTTACTTTTTTCGCACCGAAAAATTATACGCAAAAGAACCGGTAGTGTCGGTTTAATTTCCCGTTTAACGCCCGCCAAACGCCCACCTGATTGCAGGTTGAAATGTTTGGAAAATAACAAGATTGTTCTCTTTGCGCACAATATGCACTGTTGATATTTAGTTGTGATAGTTATTGACTTATTGTTGTGATAGTTATTGTTGTTTCCAATTGTTCTTTTAAAATATTCAGAGATTTATACAAACTTACAAAGGCATAAATTGATCTATTTAGTAAAAATGCTCGAAACATACATAAGTGAGTTCATACATTTGTACTGTTCTTCTTTTTTGAAAATAATCGAAACCGAACCGAACCGAGGTTTTGCTGTTCCAAAAAACTGGGAACCGAGATAAAATTTTTGGAACCGCACAGCTCTAGAAGCCTCGCATATTGATTTTGTCAATTCGTCCATGAGAAACGTCATATGGACGTTTCTCTGGAGCCCCCAATTTTCTACTATTGAATTTAACCGGGAGACTTATTCCAGCCGCACCCGATCCGATGGTAGTCGTTCGACTATGGTTTAGATGCATGATAAATCGTCGAAAGCACTGCATGGATACTGGGCTATTGATAATGACCGATAATGAAATATTGACAATTTTACCGGGGTTTTCTTGAAATTTGTGTGTTTTCAATGCAAGGAAAGCGTAATAATATAAATGTATAGAACATGTATGGTATTACGAATGTATAACTGGTGTTTGTATCAAGTTGTTTTCTTTTTTATATTCTGCAAAGATGATTCTGAAATGTTTACAAGGCTTTCGAAATAACTATGATGTTTTACAGAGAAACGTCACAGCTGCAACGCCCCCACATACACACACACACACATACCCAAACGTCCATATATGATGTTTCTCGTGGATGAAATCGATATGCGAGACTTCCTTTAGCCTAGACTGTTTTACCTTTACAACAATTGTGATCATTACTTTATTAATAATATAGGCTACATAAAAA
This sequence comes from Paramuricea clavata, assembly GCA_902702795.2. Classification (NCBI taxonomy): domain Eukaryota; kingdom Metazoa; phylum Cnidaria; class Anthozoa; order Malacalcyonacea; family Plexauridae; genus Paramuricea; species Paramuricea clavata. The sequence goes on along the minus strand of CACRXK020004626.1, from coordinate 16,876 downwards.
TGTCATTCGACTGTGATTGGTTGATTTCAGTGCAGTTAATCTCAAACAGCAGTGTAAAATTCTGGCTTTTGGGAAGGGTCTTTTATTCACTGTTTTTAACATGCTCAGACTCCATCTCTGTATCTTTGTACTCAGTATCTGGAGTATCTCATCTCTTGTATTTCTATTTCTAGAAATGTCGTTGAAGGATTACTTAAAAAAGTTGCCAGGTTTTGTACTTCCCGTAAAAGACGCCTCCATCTACTTTCGGCAAATTGTACAAGCCATTAAATATGCCCATTCACAGACACAGAGCATTACTCACAATGATATCAAAGCTGGAAATGTGCTCATGTTTCGTGGTACTGGCGAAAGTTTATACGTTGCACATTTGTGCGATTTTGAATTTGCAATAAGAAATGGTGATGCACCTGAACGGCGTGGCGGGACGAAATTTTTTATGCCGCCAGAGGTATGTATGTCGTAAAACAGTTATTGTATAGCAAGTAAGAGATTGCTGACGTATGGTATTTTCGCACGCGTTTGTTTTCTCGTAAATCATTTCTCCAAACACGCGTGCTGATTTTTCATTAATATACTTCTCGAACTATGTGATTTCCTATCTAAAAACATAGGTCCGCTGTGGCGGACACATCTACTGAATAGTGGCACCGGGAAATAAAAGGTATTTAGTAGATAGAAGCATAAATGTGCACTCTGACCTTTGGAATCGATTTCTGGCATTTCCAGAGTCATAGCACAAACGTGGCATTGTTGACGTTTTAAAATTGTATTTCCGGTTGAGATTAGCTCATATAAAAATTTCCATTTCTGGCCCAACTGTACCGTGATAAAACTAAAAGATACAAATTTGAAGATACAAGCTCGAAAATATAAACACTCCACACAGTGTTATTGATAATGATTCGAACAAGAATATTGCAATGAAGAATGTACGTCCAAAGGGGCCGAAGTTATGTTCGGCGAAAGGTTTATATTTTTGATCAGACAATTGCGTAATTTGATAATATACGATCTCGAGTGACTTTCAAAGGCCATAAATCGCTACAATGTTGATAATGACTAAAACTATTGTGAGAATTAGTTGATATTGTTTCACTGAATCGAATGGTGGTATTTTACAATATGTCTTCATAGGCATAGCATGCACTGAACCGAAGATATGAACATACAAAGTCGTCGAGGAAGAGTTCAGGCAATTGCGTAATTTTATAATATACGATCTATTTCTCGCTTGACCATAAATCGCTACAATGTTGATAATGACCAAAACTATTGCACTGAACCGAAGATATGAACATACAAAGTCGTCATCCTCTCGCATGATAATAGCTACTTGCGACTTGGTCGAGAAAGAGTTCAGACAATTGTGTAATTTGATCATATATGATCTCGCTTGACTATAAAGGCCATAAGCCCATAAGTCGCTAGACTCGCTACAATGTTGATTTGTGCACTGCCACTGAACCGAAGATATAAACATACAAAGTCGTCATCCTCTCGATTGTGCACTGCCACTGAACCGAAGATATGAACACAAAGTCGTCATCCTCTCGATTGTGCACTGCCACTGAACCGAATATATGAACACACGAAGTCGCCATCCTCTTGTGCATGATATAAATACTTGCGACTTGGCCGTCTGGAATGGTCGAGAAAGAGTTTAGACAATTGCGTAATTTGATCTGCCACTGAACCGAAGATATGAATACACAAAATCGTCATCCTCTCGCGCAGTTATACGGCATTCTTCGTATTGTACTCGTGTTATTGACAAAACTATTTTATTGTACTCGTGGTTGACTCGTGTTATTGGCAAAACCATTTATGGACAACAGTGGAACTAACCGTAGATAACCGACTTTAGCTCGCAATTTCTATGCTCGCAATGCATTACATCGATACGTCATCAATACATCATCACCTGTCTGTTCCCGACATCCACGGACGTAGGCCCCGGCAATGCTTCTACTGATTGAAAATCAGTAGATGAAAAAAACAAACACTATAATATTTTGTGCACTTAAGTTGGATAAGATTCGCGACCAATCCCCGTTGACTCGAGAACTCAATGGGTAGAGCCGCAGTCTAGATACCGAGGATGCAAGTTCGAATCCAGCTCGAGACAACGAATTTTTCATTCTGGCATATGAAAATTAGTGCGGACGCCACAATTCGTCTTCATTCCATTCATGGCAGAATTTCTTTAGGCGCGGTTACCCGATTACATACGCCTGCATGAATAAGAATCGTACACGACTAATCGTGTTGTGTAGACCTCTGTGGCCGGTTGTATAAAAAAAGTGATTAAAGATAACTACAGTTAGTGGAAACGTCATCCAATATGAAGCGCGTACTGTATTTGAGAGTTAATAACTATTTAACTACAAAATAGTGATTAAAAAGTGATTAAGAGTTTTGTACAACCTGCCCCTGCCATTAGTCAGAGTTGGATTGTTCGTCAACTGCGGGCTATACGCTCATTATTTAATTAACATTAGGGAGTTTATGATGTACGACGCGGTCAGCTCGACGACGTCGAGTCAAATTATGCTTGAAATAAGCCACAGGAATTTAACTATACTGCTTTAATTGTCATGTTTTAATAATCTTACAAATGTTTAAATTGGCCTAAACTACTCCGATGTTTAGCTGATGTTGCCATTCTGTCAACGTTATAAAACAGCTCCCGTGTCGCAACGAGCTTTGATATCGCTAGGAAGAGGTGAAAATTACTCGTTTGACGGTGTCCCAAGAATGCCAACGCTGTTGACAAAACATTTGAATCTACAAATTGTTCATCTTTTTGTCTCGCATGACGTGTTTCTTTGTCTTGCAAGCGCGTCGTCGAGCTGGCCGCGTCGTGAATCGTAAACTCTCTAATTATTCGCCGAAGGCGAGGTGTTAATTTTTTTGCCTGCAAGAAATTTTGCCCGAAAGGCGATGCCTGCGGAGGAGGCTAGGCGAGGTGATTATTGGTGAATAATCACCTCAACGGCAACCAATCAGAGTGGAGAGTTTTCACTAATCACCTATGTAATTATACTCACTAATAACAATTTGAACTATTCTTAACAATTTGAACTATTCTTGATCATTATTCTCCACAATGATATACTATATTGTATAAGTTCTCAGTCTAAAAGTTCTAGTTCGTTTAAAAGGGGGTTGGGTAAATTTTTATATACATTATGTACTTTTAATGCATACTTCTAGCTTTTTCTCCGTATTGTGTAGCACTCATGCTTGTAACTTGCACCTGTATATATTCTTCATATTTTGTAACTGCTTATTTTAGTCGAACGGCCTCTTGAAAAACAGGTGCGTATGTGCCCTGAAGAGCTACCGTTTTTAAATAACATTAAATAATAATAATAATAATAATAATAATAATAATAATAATAATAATAATAATAATAATAATAATAATAATAATAATAATAATAATAGTATTAAGGTTGAGCATGATACGAAGAATTATCAAGCCAGCTGTTTGTGCATGTTATCAACCAAAGGCTGAGGTTTATAACACTAATTGGGACTTGATAATAGCCTACTTCATATCTTGCGAAAACCGAATTCAATAATTGTTTTATTGTTTTATTTAAAACTAAAAAAGACATCTGCACCCGTGGGTTCAATTTGTCGAAATAATGAACAGTTCTTTTTCCCAATCTTGTTCTTGTGCTGGTTAGGGGGCGACGCTCTTCGACAAAAGTTAGCCTAAAGCTCCTTCATTTTGAGCCCAATCGTCATGAAATTTGGCAGGGATCATTTCAAACGATATTTCTCATGGATTGACGGTGTCCAATTTTTTATTTTCGATTCAGGGGCAACGTACAAGAAATTATCAATCAAACTTTATTTACCCACGGTACTATTTCACAAAGACAAAAACTAAAATATTTACAAGATGTGATCTTCCAATAGGCCGTGCTATACATGTATGAATAATTACATGCAATTATAAAAATATTTTATTAAGTTAATACAATAAAATCGAAGAGAAAAAGAAAAAAAGATAAATTGATTATCAAGAATTATTACCACTATTTGACACTAGAGCCCTTTTGAAGGTTGACAATGAACCCATATTTTTTATATTAGGTAATAAATCATTCCAAGCTACAGCTCCTCTGTACAAGAATGATTTTTTATAAAAGTTGGTACTTGGCCTCGGGAGTGCAAAGTTAAATTCAGCCTGCCTAGTTTGATGATTATGAAGTGTACTGGTTTTCGTGAATAAAATTGTTTGTACGCGTAGAATAATAATAATATGCATATCGTTAATATTCACAGACAAACCTTACCATAACAAAGACCAATCTCGTTCCCCGAGCATGCCCGTTCGCAGGTTAAGGGTGGGCATAGCTCTGCAGAAATCGAATTGATTCAGGCCTGTGATTGGCTAACGGCAGATAGTACGTTGGATTTCCAACGTGAGTTCTACGCATGCTTGGCAATTGTTGCAAAATATAAACGAAGTATTTGGAATTTCTCGTCGAAAATTTGCTACTTTTTTACACTGAAATCGTACATATATAATCGTACATATAATCGTATATATAGTACTTGATATTTTATACTGTCATACTTAACACTACGTATACCATAAATTCTGTCAGGACAGTTAAATGTAAATTTTAAAGCATAAAAATATATAATACTCATTCTTGAGGAGATTTATCAGTAAAGGTGAAGTACGATGTATATAAACACTAACAGTACAAGTGACAAGTCGAAGCGCCTTCCCTCGAAACGACGAAGCTCTCCTTGTATTTTTCAGGTAGTTGTATCCCTATCAATCCGAAGCTTTCGTACATATTTCCTCATAATTTTTAGTTGTTTTCAGTGTAAAAAGTATCAAATTTTCGACGAGAAATTCTAAATACTTTATTTATATTTTGCAACAACTGCTGAGCATGCGTAGAACTCACGTTGGAAATTCAACGTGAATCAATTCGATTTCTCCAGAGCTATGCCCACCCTTAACCTGCGAACGGGCATGCTCGGGGAACGAGATTGAACAAAGACAGTCATCATGGACCACCGACTAACATTAATTTTGATTAAATTGTTAATAATAATTTTATTATACAGGGTGTATAAAAAAAAACTGAACAGATTTGAAATTGCTCTCAATTTCCCAAAACAGCTATTAGTATCCAGTTTTTTGTATATAGCTTCTTTGGGTACTTATAATAGAATGATGAAAAAAATTACTCGAACTCAAATTTTGTGAACCAGGGGGGGGGGGTGTCTTTTCCAACAAACTAAAAATGGCTTGCGCACAAAATGTAAAAGCTTTAATCATATTTTGAGTTAATATATGGAACATTTGTTGGGTTTTTAATTACTGTACAAAATTTCAGACAATTTGCTTTAGTTTAAGCCCTTTCGTAACTATTCACGCAAACTTACATTTTTTCCTAAAAATCAGCTATTTGCATGCTAATCAATGCCTTTGCCTAATTTGCATACATTGCATGTCAGCAATGTTTTGTATTGTAGAGAGTGAGATACTGAAAATTACACAATGAGATATTTTCCATATCTTCACTAGTGAAGATCAATGCTACAGAATTTACCAACACAAATCAATCTGAACTTTTTCGGAAAAACTCTTAAACCAGTTTCAGTTGCCAAAGACTTGGGGATGCACCTTGATTTACATCTCTCCTATGATGACCATATTTCTAAACTGTCGTCAATGTGCATAAACAAATTATGTCAAATTAGTCGATTAAAGAAGAGCTTTGATAAAAAAAACTTTAATATTACTTCTTGAAGCTTTGGTGATTAACAAGTTGTTATATAGTTCTTCGGTGTGGACTAATACCTCATCGAAAAATCTAAAGAAATTGCAAACAATCCAGAACTTAGCATGCCGAATCATCACAAGTATTAAAAAGTTTGACCATGTAACACCAGGTCATCAAGAACTTAACTGGCTATCTATTGAAAACTTACTTATTTACAAAGACACAATAATGACTTATAAATGTCTGAACAACCTTGCGCCAAGTTACCTTGCAAATAAATTCACAAAGCGATCTGATATTCATAATTGCCAGACTAGAAATAACTACTGTTTAAATATTCCAAGCTATAAAACTACTGCAGGGCAAAGAACATTCATTATCGCGCAGTTAAGATATGGAACGATATTGATGATGAACTGAAAAAGATTCCAGAACTCAAGGTTTTTAAGAAAAAACTAAAAGAACACCTTTTAAATTCTTAGTATCATATATATGAAGGTTTAATAGACAATCGTAACTTAGATTTTGAATAGTATAGTATTGCTTTATCTTAAATTGCATATTGTAATTGTATGCTGAAAAGCCCTTTGGGGAACATACAAAGTTTTTAATAATAATAATAGTAATAATAATCACGTGACGTTTTCCAATTTGCTTTTGAGCGTGAAATTTCGCAATTTTTGCTTGGGACTATAATAATAATAAACAGATCATTACCCGGTGGCTTGAAGATATGATTTTTATCTTCTCGTGTTTAAATCGAAGATAAAAGTCATATCTTCGCGCCGCCGTGTAATATCTTCTATATATTGTTATCCTAACGAGTTTCACAGCCATCTTTCCTTCGATTGGCTGTGTTACAAAGGGCCTGTTTCAAACGTCGTGCTGCTCATGTGCCGAATGCATTAGAAACGTACAATAGATAATAATAGCATATCAGCTGATTATCTATTGTTCTTAATGCGTTCGGCACTTGAAAAGCGCGACGTTTGAAATAGGCCTAAGGGACTGCTCATTATTTATTGTACAGGGGGGGGACTGAGGAGAAACTGTACAGTTATAATATTTTTTCGTTGCCTTCCTCCTAAAACAAGTAACATTTTTAAAGCCCCCCACCAACAGGCAAAACAAGAACATGAATTATTGTGCCCCCCCCCCCGACTCTAGCTTTTTATTTAGAGAAACAAAAATAGAAAATGGGGAATTAACAATTCCCATTATAGACTATTTTTTTATCTTAGCAAAAAAAGTGTTTTCTCTGGAAGAGCATACTAAAACGAGTAAAATAGCAAAGTTTGGTTGCAAAATGTTGTAAAATGTGGAAAATATAGCCTTCCAAAGTTTGCACATTTTGTATACTTTTGTATTATATAGCAATTTCCGCATGCAATACAAAATTTGCAAGGCCATATTTTCCGGATTTTACAACATTTTGTATTTAGTATGCTCTTTCTAGCTGTGGTGATTTATTTGCATCTCTATGCCTAGTTTCAAAATTAGTCCATAATGGGAATTGTCTATTTACCTGCATGAACATGAGAGACTATTTATTTGGCTCCATTTATGAATAGTAATTTGTTTTGTGATACATTTTTAAAACTAGTAAATATTTTCAAAGCCCCTTTTCTTTCGTCTCTCTGTATTTTGCAAAGCCCCTCCCCCTTTCAGGTTTAAAAAAATTTAAAGTTTGAGTTCTAAAACAAAGTTCTCAAAAGTTTGAGTTCTAAAACGATGGATCAACGCGGTGACCAGTTCCTGGTCCCAATGTACGATCGTACTTGTTGATTTGGGTGCAGGCAACATATTAAGCATTTTACTGGATCTATTATTAAACATTTTTTTCTTGTGTTATAGCGTGAAGATGGGCCAGGTAGAGATATCCATGCGCTGGGAATCTTTTTTCTGGAACTTACTATTGGTTTCAGCAATTGTCCTCTGCATAAGGTATAACAAATGTCCTCTGCATAAGGTATAATTGACGATTCGCTGAGTCGTACATGCATGAGCTGATAGCCGACGAGTTGCGTATAGCACAGAGTCGGCTATATCAGCCATATACGATGAGAGTGAATGGTATAATTGTTTTATTATAGTGTAACAGCCATTAGCTGCTGCAATAATATAAACATTCTTCTCTGTTGTAAATAATTTGTAATGTTTTGACACTCAGTTTGTTCGCCCGAAATCGACGTCGTTAATTAACTGTACTTGGACTAAAAATTCGAAATGTTTTTGTTTTAACTCGAGGTGAAATAAATGCATTGTTTTAGAACCGGTATATCTCACAGAAAAGTTGAGATACTCTATTTTATACAGATGTTTGGTCACTGTAAAAACAGATTGGTTAACATGACCAATTTAAATTGGTTGTCTCAGATGCATTAGTTTAACCATTTTTTATTGATTAAAACAACCAACAAATTGGATAAACAACTCAAAGAAATGATTAAAACAACCAATATTTTGGTTCTTTTAAGCAAATAAAAGTTGGCTATTTCAACCAATATGTTTTACAGTGTAGTATTTATAGTAAGTGCTTGTTGACTGCGCATTCATTTGTTTTTCGTTGCGACTTTTTCTGAATAATTTATATTTATTCTCAATGAATATGTATATTTTTCTTTGATGTTTCGGTATTTATTCGTTAAAAACAACTTGTATTTAAACCTGTTTCTCATAATATATGAATATTTCTAACCTGTCAAACGTTTTTGAGAGTTTTTCTTGCACTATTATCTTAAGTTTCTTGAAGCGAATATTTTCCTTTTTCTGCTTCGTGTTATGTTTAAGTTGATTTAGTTAGCCTTTCTCACGCCGCCATTTTTGGGGTACCGCCTTTTCCAAATCTGAGATTGTATAGCTATAATTGTGAGTATAATCATTATAAGTTAATTTACAGTTAAATATTTGAAAACATGTCTTCACATCGCTTAGGCCTGTTTTATACGTCGAATTTTGGTCACGTCGAATGCATGCAATTAAAACAATAGTTAATGAATAAAAGAAAGAATGAAAGAAAGAAAGAATGAAAGAAAAAAAGAAAGTTTTGAAGTAATAAATTTACGTGTTGTTTCCAGAAACAAAACTATTATATTTTATCACCATGCAAACATACAAAGAACTTATACCGTATTTACTCGATTGAGCGCCGCCCCCGATTAAGCGCCGCCCCCAAATGAGCGCCGCATTTGAGATCATTTTTTTTAAAGAGCGCCGCCTCCGAATGACGCCGCATTAAACAGTGTAATAATTTTCCGCCGTCAAAAGGGGGACATTTTGTGACAAAGACATTTAGCCGACCCCGATTGAACGCCGCCCTCGAATGAGCGCCGCATCTGAAGCTCTGAAAATTTAAAGAGCGCCGCGACGCTCAAACGAGTAAATACGGTATGGCCAGGGTAAAACATCGAACTTTTCATGTGCCGAACCTAATGTTAATGAGCTAAGTTCTTCGTTTCACTTCATTTGCATTAAGTTCGGCACATGAAAAGTTCGACGTTTGACCGTGGCCTAACTTGCATTGCGCCATAATGCACCCTATTTTATTACAGACTTTACTCCGTCTAACGGCAGACGATTTTTTACTCATCAAGTGGAGAGCGCCGGCACTCAACGGTTAAATTTTCAAAAACAATCGATATGTATTGTACCCATTGGAATGAATGGGTACAATACATATTGATTGTTTACAGTAATTATTTACTGAGTGCAATAACGATAATTACAGTCTAAGAAGTAATAACACCAAATTGGCACTCCCAAAACCAAGGACTAATTTCTTAAAAAGAAGCTTCTCATATAGAGCGGCAAAGTCCTGGAACGAATTATCTAATGATATAACTGAAGATTTCTGTGAGCTATCAGTTAAAGCTTTCAAACGGCGACTTGATAAAACCGCTTAATTGGTTGGATCATTTGATTATAGATTAATTATACCTTAATTTAGTATTGTATCATAGTAAATAGGATTTCGTTTTTATTACACGGCCCTTTGAAAATCAGTACCTGTTGTAAATATAAAGTTATTTTTTAATAGTTACTTAATAGGCTACCGTGTGTGAAGATTTTGATTATTATAATAATAATAATAATAATATAACTAGAACGCATGCTCACGTCACGCGTGTTTATATCATGATTGACTGATTGAGCGCCCTTCGCATGCGTGAAAAGACTGGGACTAGCCTTCAAGTTTGGCTTCAAGTCTGAAAAACACAACCTACCTCCAAAACGTCCAAGAAAACCTATACCCACTGAAAGAAAATAATAGTAAACGTTGTGTAAGCGAACAAGATACATTTCCATCAAAACCTGTCCACAAGACGCCACTGAAAAACACAACCTACCTGCAATACGTCCCCGAAGACTTATACTCGCTGAAAGAAAATAATAGTAAACCCTGTGTAAGCGAAATAGATTTCCATCAAAACCTGTCCACAAGACGGTATCAAGTGAGAAACACAATATACCTCCAGATCCTCCAAGAAGACTTTTATTCGCTGAAAAAAAATAATAAATGTGGCTTCACAACACTTTTTATCACGTGTGTCAGATATTGGGATCCGAGGTAACTGCATTACTAGCCTGCGTGGCTGGCGGTATTTCTACAGGCAGCGAAAATTAGTGAGGCAAAGGAAATACCGTCTCCCGCAAGACTAGGGGTTTTTGAACGGGTTTGGTTAAAATGCGGAAGCGGATGCGTTACGGAACGGATGCTGAACGGAACGGATGGGGTTAGAGTGCGGAACGGAACAAATATGGGGTTAAAATGCGGAACGGAACGGTTATGGGGTTAAAATGCAGAACGGATTTGGGGTTAAAACGCGGAACGGAACGGATTTGGGATAAAATGCGTCATTTTAAACTTTACCAAAAATTTTAACAACAAATTGAGTTTTTTCCACCTCTTTTTTAACGTTTCTGTGTTTTCGATTTATGTTTTTTTGCCATGGAATGCAGCGTCGTAGTGCTTATTATTCCTAACATATCTTATACAACTATTTTAATTAAACTTATGACTGAGACAATAGTCAAATGTGCAATATGAGCGTTAAAAGGTTGATGGGAATAATGGTATTAAATAAGCTTAGCATAGTAGCCTCGTGGAGATACTTTTAGCGACAGCTCGCAATGCTAATTAATTTTTAAAATATGCAAAATTTGGTGGTTAGTGAAACAATTTAAATTTCGAGTTGTTGCGTACGTGTAGCATCACAATAAATAAATAGATCGTATCTGTTCCACGACGCCCAACGTTTCTGATGTGTTAGGCTTGTTTCAAACGTCGCGCTATAACGCAACAACTCCCAATTTAAATTGTTTCACTAACCACCGAATTTTGCATATTTTAAAACTTAAGGGGCATTGTCTGCAAGAACGGTCCAGCGAATTCTGACACAATTTTCGTTTGGCTTCATAATACATCTATAACTTCCTTGATGTATCCTGATTCTTGTTCAAATAGTCATTTCTTGAAGATTGTCTTATTTTTTTGTTTATCCTCAAATATATTAGACACGTTCAGGAATCCAAAATGGCGCTCATGATTAGGACGGATATTTGCAATTTTTCTAACTTTGCACCGAAGTCGTGCGAGGATCTACAGAACATGAATCCGTGTTTTTATATTGAATAACGTATGTTCTTTTCAGGAAAGTAATATTAAGCCAAATATCTATTTGGAACGGGCGATTTTAGAGGCAGTAATATTTGTCCCATTGGAGTCCGTCATTCATGATCGAAAACCTAATGGATTCCGCAAGGCGTAGTAAAAAAGTGGATTGCTTCTGAAATTTAAATCCTATTAAAATATGTAGATGAATAACTAAGTTATTCATATCAAATGAGAAAAGTTTTGGTCAAGCTCATTTCCCGCGACAAAGGAAGAAGTCTTTATGAGGCAAAACCGCCCCTATGCATGGGCGGGATAACATTTATGAGATGGTGTCCTAGCCACTATTTCTTGTTAATGCTCGTCTTAGGTTTATTGGAGAACAATGCTAGTCCATTTAGTTAAAATTTCACATTGTATGACAGAATTTTATAAACTGGAGATGGATATTTTTCCATACAAACGCGATTAGGCGGCAATACATCTCCGCTCGGTGGTCACCTGTCATCAATTAAAAGCTCTAAAATAAATAAATACACGCAACAAATCAATAATTGTTTGTGTTTAAAGAAGGCGTTTTATAACTTTTCCTTCTACTATTTATTAAATAGAAAGTATTTTAGACCAATTCCGTCACCATTATCGGAAAATAGTTTGTACTTGAAATATATTTGTAGTTTTGGCTTTTGTTTATAATATGCATTTCGCTGATATTAATTAAAAGTTGTCGATTTCAATGTTTCTTTTAATATCCGGTTTCTATAACTGATTCAATGTATATAAATAACACGGCGCTTTCGTTTTTGGCATGCTTTTTCTTAATATTCTTTTTAACCATGTCTGGCAATTTTTTTTTAAGTAAGAAGGATCCAAAACAATGTAGAGACTGTCGAGGACTGAGTGAGATATTTCGGCTTTCTTCATGCAATGATAATGTCGGAGACACTTCGAAGGCTTGCACATTTCCGGAGATATCGTCTCTGAAGTTGAACTGATTTCGTGAATTCGTGTTATATATCACGCAACCCACACAGGACTCGAAAATTCGTAAAAGGAAGAGATGTTATTACTTATTAGCTTGCAAATGTGCAAAGGTGTGCAAAAACAGTATGTGGGGTATTTGTACCTCTCTCGGAACAAGATTAAGGGCCTGTATACTATATACGGATGCGGTTATCCGGCTATAGTGAAATTGTGTTTTTCGGCTGAGTGTCAGTTATATTTTATGCTTCTCCAGATCTCCACAAATCGATTGCACTATTATCCATAATATTTATTGTTTTACAACTATTTGCTCTAGCTGCCGAAAGAGTCACAAAAGAAATGTAGATAGAGAGGAAAACGCCTGGTTAAGAAGCGAAAGCCGTTCTCCAGAATGTCCAGAGGAATTGACCCATGCGGAGGTATTGGGCAATATGGCGGATATGGCGATAAGTCTTAAGAGACTTATAGTTAAAAGCATACGCAGTTTATTAGTTTATTGAAGTAATCTGTATATTGGTCAGATGTGTTCTGAAAAACTACACGCTTTATTATTTGCTGTGAGAAGTTTGAATAATATATGCAGAATGTAGTGCTTCAGTTATCGTGCCTTTATATAATCTGAGCTGGTGTCGGGCACCAGCACATACAAGTCCTTGCTTCACCTGCCTGGAAAGCAGAAAACTATAAAAGATAGTAAGAGTAAAGTAACTATACGTACATCATGCATAGCTATATACAACTTGAACGAAAAAAAAAATCTTTTCGGATCCGTGATGGTGCTAGCAAAATGAGCTGATGGACCCATGATAGAGGAATACATATAACAACTATAATCAACTGCATGACATTTTTATTACAATGATTGAGTTTTTTATACCGGCAGTGAAAAGCTTATACGCGTCTTTGGTTTACTTTTATAATTCTTGAACGTACTCTTATTGTCACATCATATACCACGCACCATGTTTTATTTATACCTCGCATAGTGGGTCAATTTCTCTGGACTTTCTGGAGAACGGCTTTCGCTTCTTAACCAGGCGTTTTCCTCGGATCTTTATCTACATTTGTTTTGTGAATTTTTCGGCAGCTAGAGCAAATTGCTGTATAAAACATGTATTATGAATAATGCAATCGATTTGTGTAGATCTGGACAAGCATACTAAATATAACTGACAGGGGCGTCT
>CACRXK020004625.1:0-24995 GCA_902702795.2 Paramuricea clavata | reverse complement strand
AAGTACATATTTTCATACCCTCCCAAAAACATATGGAAAAATTTTCGTAGCCCCCTTCAATGTAAGTGAAAATTTTCATACCGCCTCTGATATTTGGGATTTTTAAAGCCGCGTTTTTTTAGGGACCGGTCATAAAGTAATTACTACAGGGGGGGTGGAGGATAAATGAAATTTCAAGTACATATTTTTATACCCTCCCAAAAATATATGGAAAAATTTTCGTAACCCTCTTCAATGTAAGTGAAAATTTTCATAACCCCCCCCTCCTCAATCATTAACAGGTTCTAATGGTCCGAGCTTGCTAGCATTGTCATTGACAATTCTGATGTATCAGATGTGTACTCCAAAAGTTTCACGGATACTGAATCCTACTTATCATCTGACATTGAGTCAGACTGAAACATATAAACTTTGTGTTGATTTAATTATTTATTATAGTAAAAAATTCTTTCCAAACTTAAATCTGGGCACAAATACATTCAATATTCAACAATAATTATAAAATGTAATTTTTTTCTGTACCTATGGTACTAAGATTTCAGTACCCCCCTAAAGGTCCTGTTGTTTTTTTTCGTACCCCCCCCCCCTCACAGGCTGTGGTTTTTTTCGTACCCCCCAAAAATATCCTCCACACCCCCCAGTAAATACTTTATGACCGTTCTCTAAGGCATTTTTAGCAGCATGGACTGGTGGGGCAGTTACCCCTCTGGGACCCCTTCCCGGCCCCACCAATGAAGAAAAGAAAAAGGTTTATTGCTCCAAGGCAAGGGCCCTAAGACCTGTATTGAGTAAATAAGTTTAACATTGAAAAAAGTTTAAAATTATAAATTTTTTTTCGTTTAATGCCCATAGTGTGAAATGTTACTAAAATCACACATGTTACTAAATACTGCTAAAATACAGTGAGATATGGTGAGATACTTATGTTGTGTTTAAATGTTTATCGTGCAATTTATTACAAATTTCACAATTAAAACTTTGTTTTGAGAAGCTGAGATATTTTTAAAAATTTGTTCTCAGAATGCAGGAAATGGTATTTTGGAGACCCAAATTTAAAAAGTGTATTGGGGGGGAGGCCATGCCCCAGACTCCTTTAGATAACTCGTGCCAGAATGCGGCATCGGCTCACATCTTCGGTGCTTGCATACTAACCTTGGGGAGAGGGGGAGGAAAGAGTGAATTTTAAACGAAATGATTTGTATTCAGAGTGGCAAATATAGTGGTCCGAAGTTAGTACGCTGCGGCAAACCACTCCGTTATAGTGTAAACACAACATAGTCTCAACACTAGAGTCTCAACATAGTCGCAACATTTTCAGCGAATCGTTTTCCTAGTCGGCAAAACAAGAATTGGATGGGAAAGAAAAGAACTAAAATATTTGCGCCACACTGATAAAAGGGTAATACTTTCATGTTTTACCTGTGTAAAACATGAAAAGAACATTTGTTAACCCATAACTGAATGAAAAATGTGAAGTCCAACATTTTTTGCCGCTGAAATGGTCTAACACACCTGTCAGAAAATGCTATTCAAGAAATGTAAGACTGATCTATAACTGTGTAATAGTAATCGGTCCTCTCAAATAAGTACTCCCCCCACCCTTTGAAGCGCTTAATAAACGCTAAAGCGTTAATTAGATAACTTACGGTACATAATGCTGATCGTGGATTTTTAAACTAGTAACACTGTACTAACCAGCCTAATCCTCCTGATGAAAACCAACGGTTCTTATATTTCACATTATATATCGGAATTAAAATTAATTAAATTTAGTATTAATTTTAAAGTTAGCTAACTAGATACGGCCATGTCATTTACAAACATAAGAAACTTTATTACTTGTAGTGCATGACTTCCAAAATTATGCTTGTGCTGAACGTATTTCAAGGATTTGTAGTAAATTTTGTAGCGCATGATTTGCATCAGTATGTAGTGAATTGCATGCTATGATTTGTAAATAATGGTATAGTGTCAATGCTAGTCGAGATCTGCATAAGACTTGTAGATACGTATGTAATAATATGACTGTAGTGACATTATAATGTAGTTTTGTAGTCGCTTGGAAGTGTTTTGGAGAGAGGTCTTCTGAAAAGCTGCGACATGGCTCGTTTGTAAAAGTCTAAATTTAAAGTTGTTTGCGTTAGTAAATAAATAGACAATGCATTAAATTCTGTTGTATAATTATGTGTGAACTGTGGCGGACATTCACTTTTTCCGGGAGGGGGGGAACTCTCCTAAATTTCCGACAAGACTTTCAAATTTCCGACGTACCCCCCATTTGCACTTGAAAAGACTGTTTTTAGCCCTCTATTAGGTCAAAATTTCCGAAAATTCGGCAATTTTCCGTGAAGGTAAGGGGGGGTGGGGGGATGCACTTTGCTACTAGATGATGTAAACTGTTTATACAGCTAATTCAAAAAACGTTGTCCTTTACAAACCTTATTGAACTCTAAACCTTAAACTCTAAGCGCGCAAATCTTAATGTGAGTACAAGTTTCAAGCTCGGTAGTTGAATATTGCGACTATTTGTGAATGAATTGTTCTCGTAAGGACTGATATTTACCATGTCTCTAAGAAATGGGTCCCATATGTGATTTGTAAACTGATTAAATGAATTGATGGTCCCATTATGCTTTGCACTCTTAGAGTTTAAAACTTGCAAAGTAGAACCTTTTTTGAATTAGCTGTATATTCCCGCGAAAAGTTAGCTTATCCGTAGAGCGAGAGGCGACAATTTTCTTATCAAAGATCGTGCATTTTCACAGGTATGTATCAATAATTTTGCCACACGTTTATCAAATTTGATTTTTTTAGGTTAGACATGGTTTATAGTTTGCTGTTTAGTCTCATTTTCTGGTCATTAAATAGTTGGAAATTAACAAACACGAATAATACCCTTGAAATAAACATATAGCGGAAATTTTTAGTTTTCATGGAAGATAATCCCCCTTTCAAACCAAACTAATAGTGAGCTTAAGCAAGCGACGTTTTTATCAACACGAACGTCATCCGAAAATTCGTATAACTAATTTTGGAGGCATCGATATATTATTGGTTACAACATGTGGAATGGATGGCATTTAGCATCATGCAAGCCGGAAACTAACTTGGGTATAACTTGGGTATAACGGCTGCGGAGAGGGGGGAGCGAGTTTGTTTTCCCGACCAAAAGGGCGTGGGGGAATCGTTCCCGATGGACAATTGGGGCTCTAATTAATCTCTCTTTTCCCAAGAAGTGGGGGGGGGGGGTGATTTTCGAACGTACCATTTTTCACTAACTCACCAAAATTTGAACAATTTTTCAGCAACTTATTGACAGTAATTCATCAAACATTTTCCTACAATTATTACTTTTCAACTAATTATGTAATTTTTTTTTCTATTATTACATATTTTTTGTCCGACGAGCGTGTCGATAAAATCGCTAAAATTGCGTGATAAAAATGCAATATTACAACATTGGGGGGTGAGCAACATAGGCATAGCGATCGTGTCAGACGCAAATAACTTTAAAATCTTATGATTTGTCATAGGTGTTGAAGATTACAACAAACTGATACAAACACAGATTTGAATCCAATCCCAACCCTCCCCCCCCCACCCTCCCCTCCCCTCAGCAATTTGACGTCCGTGTTGACAAAAACGTCGCTTGCTTAAAGGATTAGTGTCAGGGTATGCTTAAAGGATGGTTTAAATATATGACGGATTGTAAAACCTTTCAAGATCATCTAATCTATTCGTTCCGAAAAATGGCCGCCAGCAGGAGTTTGAGCCCGCGAATTCCAGGTGTGACACTAATCCTTTAAGCACCATAATGAACCAAATAGGACTCCGGCCAGAACTCATCGAGAAATAATGTTTTGAACTTGGGCCTTGGCTTGGCTATTTTGTTTTATATTAGACGAATTATTCCCCATGGCCGATAGCTATGCAATTGATAATCAGTAAACACAATAAATATTAGTTGTCAATCAGACAAAGCTGAGACAAATGTTTGAAATTAAGGATTTAATAAAAATTATGCCCTAGATTTAATAGTTAACAGTGTATTATAATATAGAATATATTGTTGATTGTAAATGCATGGGAAATAGTCTGGAACAAGTTGTATACTTCCGCCTTTGATATTAGGGATTTTTCAAGCCTCGTTTTAAGGCATTTTTAGTACCAAAGACTGGTGGGGCATTTACCCTTCTAGCTTCTTCTGGCACCCTTTCTCGGACCCACGACTGCAGAAGAAAAGAAAAATGCCTATTGCCCCAAGGCAAGGGCCTTAAGACCTGTATTCAATAAATAAGTTTAACATCGAAAAGAAGTTTAAAACTATAGTTTTTTTATCGTTTAATGCTCATAGTGTGAAATGTTACTAAAATCACACATGTTACTAAATACTGCTAAAAAATACAAAATTTGTTGGTGAGCATACTTAATTAATAAACTTATGCTGTGTTTGACTGTTTATCGTGCAATTTATTACAAATTTCACTATTAAAACTTTGTTTTCAGAAGCTGAGATCTTTTTAAAAATATGTCCTCAGAATGCAGTAAATGCTATTTTGGAGATCCAAATTTTAAAAATCTCTTGGGGGCATGCCCCAGACCTCCTTAGCTAACACGTGCCAGTATGCGCACTCGGCTCACGACTTCGGTGCTTGCATACTTACTTTTGGGGGAGGGGGAGGAAAATGGGCCCTTTGGTAGTTTTGTCCCACCTCTGAAGAGTCCTTAAAAAATGCAATGCCGCGTTTATACTATGACGGTACGGCAAGTAGCGTAGTGATTTGCATTCGGCCGAGTACCAAACGTTGTGGTCTGTAGTTAATACGCTACGGCAAACCACTCCGTTATAGTGTAAGCACAATACTAAGAAACGTAGTGAATTTTTAACGAAATTGATTTGCATTTAGAGTAGCAAATGTAGTGGTCCGAAGCTAGTACGTTGCGTCAAACCACTCCGTTATAGTGTAAACACAATGTCTCAACAATGGAAAAGTAGTAAGTTTTTAACGGTGTGTCGTAGGGTCATAGTGTAAACGCGTCCTAAATTTGAACAACGCGGACGTCAAAAGCTAACCGGAAGTTTTGTTTGTGCAACTGCGCATGCTCCAACTTGAAACTGACCGCGTTGTTGTGGCATAGAGGACGTGAAAATCAGAAATCGACGTTCTGGATAAAACGTGAGTATTGTTGTCTCCTTTAATATGATATTTTTGCCACTCTTACGAGATGGTTTGGATTTAAATAGGTTAATGAACACATTGGTCGATATTTTGTTTTAGCTTGAATGACATACAGTTTAAAACAATTTGATAAAATTTA
Source organism: Paramuricea clavata (assembly GCA_902702795.2). Taxonomy (NCBI): domain Eukaryota; kingdom Metazoa; phylum Cnidaria; class Anthozoa; order Malacalcyonacea; family Plexauridae; genus Paramuricea; species Paramuricea clavata. The sequence goes on along the minus strand of CACRXK020004625.1, from coordinate 19,676 downwards.
AATATAAACAATATCGCAAAAAATCCATTCAACTGAGGTACGAACTGCACTCATGGACTTGTTTTATGCAGACATAAGTGGATCAAGGTGGTGTTTTAAGATTTGAGAACAAATTAGAGAAAGACATGCTAGCCAGACTTTATACCGGCTAGTAATGGACTACTTTTAACAATAGAAAATTCTACAATAGTAAATTTTTAACTGTGTAATAATATTAATTTTGATACTATAATAACTTTTACCATTTCATCAATTGCTGTCGAAAAGTCTTATCGAGGAACACAATAAAATTAGGTATGTATGTATGTATGTATGTCACGGAAAAGTGGTTGCAGGTGAAGCCTCATGGGATGTGCGGGGTCACCATAAATGCACATGGGTCGACCATCTGGGCAGAAAGCAAACAGTTCCAGGTTTTTATGCAAGGGGGATTCTGCAGCATCGTTGCGAGTCATGTCTTCTTCCTTCTAAAAAAATTACAAAGTCCAGTTGTTAAAATTAAGCTCTATAACCACGAGTTCTTGTATATATACAGTATAATGGGTGAAGCCAGTATCAGGTATGGTAAATATCGGGATTTTGGATAATTTCGCTCGATAGAACAGTTAAAGGTTTTATGTTGATAGAAATTTTGACAGATATAGATGATAAAATTATAAAAATGTCATAATTAGATGTATTTTACTTATAATTAACATTTTGTGACATGTTCAAGCACTTGTAACAAATTTTGCGCTTTCAAGGACTTTTCAAGTGCCCTTGAAATTGATTTGCAATTTAAGAACTTTTCAAGGAGTTAAAGGACCAGCACGAATCTTGAGATAGAGTAGATTAGAAAGGCTTTGACTACCTGACAGCCGTTCTTTGCCAGTTATGTCAATAAACCAGGCATCCCGCATCGCGTAATCTCTTAATAACACCATAACATATGCGCCTTAATTAACTTAACCCAGAAACGAACGCCTATGAATTAGTCTAGGGTATTGTGGATGGAAATAATCGAATGTAAATTCAAATACATTTATTACACCTATTAACCAAGAACAGCTACAGCGAAAAATACAACTTTAGGCCCAAGGCAGGAATCGCAGGGCTGCAGGTTGGATTTTTATTGGCAGCGACCAATAGTTGTATTTTTCGCCGCTGTTCCTGGCTAGGTCTAATAAATGTATATAAATTTCCACTCGATATCTTCCATCTACAACAATCTTCAATTATTATTCAATCGTGTGGGATGCGAACAAACTCTTTATATCGAAAACAACATGTGGCACCCTTTTTAGGGGGAAATATCCTTGTTTGACTTTAAATACTTCAAATGCGTTCAAATTGTTGATCAACAATGTTCGAATATTTTGAACAGACCAGATGATGGGAATCTCAGGGCCGCAGGTTAGATTCGAAGCCAGAGAGCCTATAGTTGCATTTTTCGCAGCTGTTCCTGGGAACAATAGGTCTAAAACTGTATATATGATCTTCAGCTTGAAATTTACATTTACAAAAAAACTTCAACTGTTAGTCCTATCGAGCGAGATGCCCAAAAATATCGATATTTCCATTTACAAAACCCTCCTACAATTAGTCCTATCGAGTGTACAAACATCACATCCAGACATTTTAAATAAAATAAATGTAAGATATGAACATCAATGCGACAATAATATTACACGTGATAATAATTTTAATGTTTCAGCAAATCTAATTTGTTTAGGTTGGATACAAACACACTTTTAGGCTCAATTTTAACTCTTTGGTTTTGGCTTTGTCATTAGTGACGTGATCTGTGTTTTCACGATCATATACGAGTATGCAAATATATGCAGTTCGTTGCTCTTTGCGATTATCTTTTATAAAATAACATGTATATAACGCGTGCTCTGATTGGTCGAAAGCCGTGTTTGGATCAGGCCATCCAAACACGGAAGACTATCGTGTTGTTGTTATTTCATAAAACAATTACTTTATGGTTTCCGTGTTTGGATGGACTGATCCAAACACTTGGGAATGATGCTCGAGTTAAGAAAAGCGCGCAAAATCACTCGCCTTCGGCTCGTGTTCGCGCGCTTTTCTTAACTCTCGCAACATTCCCGCGTGTTTGGATCAGGCCATCCAAACACGGAAACCATAAAGTAATTGTATAATCACGATTGCTCCAACAGACGCGGATATTAGCTTCATGGAGGCTGGATGCAGGAGTTCTGGAGGCAGGAACCTGGCAGACGCAATGTTAAATAATTTCTTGGCAGTATGGTATCTTATGCGACAGTCCATTTAAAAAGGTAAGTAACTGGATGAACTAGAAAATAAATTTAAAACATACTAAATTTGAAAGGCGCGACATAGGGAAAAAATACGCGACATAGGGAAAAAATGCTTCTCTAAGAAAAATCATGCAGGGTTCGGGTATGTAGTCTAGCTTATGGTTAATAAATCAGACTAACATATTCTCCTTCTCATGCAGTAAATCATCTATTAAGCCCCGTCCCCTCTCAAATAACCCCGACCTTCTAACAAGAAAAAATAGTATACATAAAAGATTATTCGACTGTGATCGGTTGATTTCAGTGCAGTTAATCCCAAACAGTAGTGCAATTTTCCGTATTCACAGTGCAATTTTCCGTAATCACAGTGCGAAAATCTGTAACAAACTGATCTGATTGGTGGAAAAGCAATGTAATGATAAAATCAACCAGTCAGTTTAAAGCAATTTGGTTTAAAGCATGCAGTAACGGTCACAAATTGCTTCAAAACCGCGCTACATAAAGTTGTCTTCGGTTGCAAAATATGGCTTTTAAATATTTTTTAAATGGAAAAGCCTTCACCTTAAACAAGAGTAACAAAACTTATAATAGTTGAATGGAATTTTCAAGTTGTTAGCGTTGTATATAATGTGATATATAACTAAGCCATAAAAACTTTGCCAGTGGAATGTTCGCTATAAACGTAAGTTGAAACTACAATTGTCTGGAAGATATGATGTAAATTATTATTCAAACACTCATTAATAATTCATAAGCACATTTTTTGGCAAATCATATCAATCATAATATGTCACGTGCAGTGGCTTTAAACATGATAAAACACTCCTAATTAGTATTCTTTATATAAAGAATGCTAATAAGGCACTATCTATTGTAGTCGTGTCCTCATTAATATTTTTATATAAAGAATACTAATAAGGCAGAACCGAGGGGACTTCTGTATACGCATGCGCGAGAAACGTTAGCGTGGAGTGCACGTGAGCACGGGTTAATCGCGTAATTGAATTCTAAAAACAAACACCAAATTAGTGTTTCTAGGCTCACAATTTAGGCATTTCCAACTTAGAAGTGTTTGCTTTGGAATAAGAACGTGAAAGTAGAAATAAAATCTTTGTTGCAGCGGTTTAATTTCGCCGTACAAATATACCTGTTTTATATGTATATCTTTTTCGAAGTGAGATATACAAGTGCAACTTGACATGCTTTAAATTCGTACTTGCCCTATTTTTGACTCCATAAAATTAAACTACTTTTATCCATGGAGAAGCTATTTGACTTTAAAAATAAGCTAGAATTATGGAGGTGATTAGGCTAGTTTCTTTGCAAACAGCGATGCAGTACTCGGTAGTGTACTTGTTGTATATTAAACTACAGGTCAAGTGGCGGTATAGAGAAACTCGACGAAGTATTCAGGATATTTCATAGCCAGTTTAAACGCCGCTGTGTACTATTCCACCGGGTAACAAAATTTACAACTAGCTTTGTTCGGCTGTTTTAAGTACACTTTTAAGACACAAAGTCCGATCATATCATGTTCTTGAACAGTTCTTCCAAGTATCTGCTCAAAACAGTTCAACATAAATATCGCCCTCATCTTCTTCGTATGAAAATACAAGTTTTCCTTTCAATTGCTTTGCTTTAAAAGCAATGATTAGGTTGTTGAAGAGTTAGTCTATAACTTCCAACAAAAAAAACCCACATGCTTTCAAAAACCAGTGAATCATAATGCTGTAATTAAACTTCAACATGCTTAGAAATTGCAAGCCAAACATCGAAAAGCAAAATTTGCGGGGAAAAGCTTACGAGCCCGTATTATTTTTTGCAGCGTCAGAAGTCCCCTCTGTTATAAGGCAGTATATCTATTGAATTTGTAGTCTTGTTATAAGGCAGTATATCTATTGAATTTGTACTCGCAGGTCGTGTTTTATTAGGTCTAAACCCTTACAAAAAATCCACATGAATTCACACGTGTGATTTCATGTGAAATCATGTGATAACATGTGAAATTATGTGATCTTACGTGAAATTTAACATGTGAAAAAATTTCACATGAAATCACACGTGAAATTTCACAAATGAAAGGATTTCACATGAAATCACATGTGGCATTTCACATGTGAAAAGATTTCACATGAAATCACATGTGACATTTCACATGTGAAAAGATTTCACATGAAATCACATGTGACATTTAACATGTGAAAAGATTTCACATGAAATCACATGTGACATTTCACATGTGAAAGAATTTCACATGGAATCACATGTGACATTTCACATGTGAAAATATTTCACATGAAATCACAAGTGAAATTTCACATGTGAAAGAATTTCACATAAACGTTACAAACTGACAAAGTGAAATTTCACATGTACGTGAAAGGATTTCACATGAAATTACAAGTGAAATTTCACATGTGAAAAGATAAGAATTTCACATGAATTACAAATTACAAAGTGAAATTTCACATGTACGTGACAGGATTTCACATGAAATTACGACTGAAATTTCACATGTGAAAAGATAAGGATTTCACATGAATTACAAATTACGAAGTGAAATTTAACGTGTACGTGACAGGATTTCACATCAAATTACGCCTGAAATTTCACATGTGAAAAGATGACAATTTCACATGAATTACAAATTACAAAGTGAAATTTCACATGTACGTGAAAGGATTTCACATGAAATTTCGACTGAAATTTCACATGTGAAAGGATTTCTCGTGAAATTACAAATTACATGTACTAGTGAAATTTCACATATGTGAAAAGATTTCGCATGAAAATTACAAGAGAAATTTCACATGTGAAAAGATAAGGATTTCACATAACATTACAAATTACAAAGTGAAATTTCGCATGTACGTCAAAGGATTTCACATGAAATTACGACTGATATTTCACATGTGAAAGGTTTCACAAGAAATTACAAATTACAAATTTACAATGAAATTTCACATGCGAAAGGTTTCACATGAAATTAAAAATTACAATGAAATTTCACATGTGAAAGAATTCACATGAAATTGAAAATTACAATGAAATTTCACATGCGAAAGGATTTCACATGAAATTAGAAGCAGTGGCGGCGCCAGGCCTCAGGAATTGGGGTTGGGGGGATTTGAGGGGCAAACTCTTATTTTTTTTTGGGGGGGGGGACGAGGTAGAATTGTTAAATAGGTAGTGCTATTTGCCCATGCCGTTGTCATAGGACACCCCCCCCTCAAGGAGATTCGCCTCCCTCCCCAACCATAGGAATATCGACCCCCTTTAGGATATTCGCCCCATATTTGCGATGTGGTTTATTCAAATTTCGTGATACGTTCATCTTATCAGTGCCTTAGATGTTTGAGAATTTTTAAACTCAGTAAAACTAAAGCTTTTTTGCCTTTTTCAGTTTTTTGAAACGTATTATTGGAGTATTGGCAAGTTTTACCATTCAGAGACTTACAAAATAATATTGAAACTGTAAAAACAATGAGGGGGGGGGGGCAAAATGTGGAGGTGGGCAAAATATAATTGGGGTATCCCCTGCCCCCCTCCCCGCCACTGATTACAAGTGAAATTTCACATGTGAATAGATTTCACATGAAATTACAAGTGAAATTTCAAATGACAAATGATTTTATATAAAGTAAAAAAGTGAAATTCACATGTGAAAGATTTCACATGAAGTAAAAAGTGAAATTTCATATGTGAAAGGAATTCACATAAAGTTACAAACGAAATTTCATATGTGATTTAAAGGATTTCACATGGACGGTAAAAAGTGAAATTTCACATAAAATCGTGCACTGCAAAACATCAAATTCTAGTCTAGAATAGTAGTCTTATTTTTTAGATTATTTTTTTATCTTAAGTAACTATTTCAGTATTTCAAGAAAAAAATCTCGTTTTGAGAACAAGGCATGAATTTGAATATTCGAAATTTTTTTTTCTTATTATAAGAATAACATTTTTCCAACCTAGAATAATATTCTTATAATCAGAAAAAAAATTGAAATGAAGTTTAATTTAATTTAATATTACTTCAAATCCTTTAAAATCCCATGGATAGTAAAACTAGGGAGCGCTATTTGGTGTATCTATTTTAGAAGACAAGTGCCACGCGCGCGCAATGAGTTGTGGGATATCGCGTATCAAGTATCGAGTGTGATTTGCAAATTTTTGATTTTTTCGTTTGGATACTGATTTCGCTCAACAAAAGCTATATTCCGCTCAAGAAAAGGTATAAATGGTATTGGATAAGTGACTGTAAGTCTTGCTAAAGGCTTATTGATCTCAGGTATGTATTATTACTCTTTATATCATATAATTATAACGTCCATCGACCCTTTTATTTCATTTTATCTTGTGGCTGTACTAGCCTGACTGAACATGTGGCTGCTAAAATTTGAATTTGCGCGCGCGAGATTTTATATATTGAAATTGTTTCATTTCAATGCTGCCAAATATTAGTTAAAACCAACAATTCAAATTTTGAATAAGCACATTATATAGTGTATTATTTGAAACAATATGTGAAATGTGAACATGAATGTAAATATGTGTTTGCTACAAAATGGCTTACAAGCCTATTCATACCAAAACATGAGAATTAAACCTTGACCTAGCCTTGGCCAGGCCAAGGTACATTAAATGTGGCATGTTTACACCATTACACTATTTTTTGAGACAGGCCCGCTTTGGCCAAGAATTTTGTTATTAATTTTGTGTATTTTTATGTGTTGTCATGTTGTCCGCTGGTTGTCTGCTAATCTCTCACTGGGGACACACATTGCCATAAAAATAAGGCCCCGGCCAGGGCCGAAAGTGTTTACATTTACACAAGCTTAGGCCAGGTCTGTTGTAGTGAGTCCAGATTTCCTGGCCTAGGTCAGGTCAAGGCTAGGCCATTTCCACAAGCCTAGGCTTCAAAGGCCAAGTCGGTTGTAGTGAGCCCAGATTTCCTGGCCTAGGTCAGGGCAAGGCTAGGCCAAAGTCTGTTTACACTGTCAAAATGTTGGCCAAGGCTGGTAGTGTAAACAAGACTATTGAATGCATCAAGGCACATTACGACTAAATGGTTAAAGTGTTTCCCACAATATGGTAAAAAAGTATATACTTTTGCTAGCTTGAGCTTGAAGGATCTTCCAAGCTAAACCCTTCTAGAGTATACCCTGTACTGTATATATGTGCCTTTTTATATGATAATGGCACGAATGGACAGTAGGTTATAATCCAGGATGGTGTGTTTAATATAGACACAATACACCCCACCTGGCAGGGATGATAGAGTGCTTATGTTCATGAGTTTCTTGTCCTGGCAGGTGGGATCCTGTCTAGGCCAGATAGAAGTAGAATAATTCACTAAACAGTTGATACAGTTCATATTGCCAGCTGGGTCATGCCGACGGGATCATAATAATTACAAAGTGGCTACATTATGATGCTTATGATGTTACTCTGAGTGCATATCCACACCGGGCAAGCTTGAAAAATATGCCTGACCACGGTGGGAATCGAACCTACAACCTTTGGAATACTAGCCTGGCAATAGTCTGCCAACAGGGGCCGGTTGTATAAAACTCTTAATCACTTTTTTAATCACTATTTTGTAGTTAAATAGTGATTAACTCTCAAATACGCGCTTCTTATTGGATGACATTTCCACTTAACTATGATTAACTTTAATCACTTTTTTATACAACCGGCCCCTGAGCTTTAGCGGTCAGATCGGTTCGAATATGTGATATTTCGGAATGTTCAGAATCTAGTTCCTTCGATATCTATGTAATCGAAGGAACTAGAAAAATCATTACTGATTATTAGAGGAACTAGATTCTGTTCCGAAATATCACATACATTACTGTATTTGAATCAATCTGTCCGCGTAGGTCAGTTGGCAGAGCATTGGGCTAGTATTCCAAAGGTCATAGGTTCGATTCCCACCATGGTCAGGCATATTTTTTAATTACGCTTGCCCAGTGTGGATATATACTCAGCGTAACATCACAAGCATCATATTCCTGAGTACATTACACCAACACAGAAAAATCATTACTGGCTACAGTATATCTACAGGTCCTTAAACAGATTTTGCCAGGCTATATTTACAGGCTTACAGCACTCTTACGTACTAAACCAGAACTATAAAATTTATTATTAATGAAGGATTTCAGCGAGCTCAAAAATAGATCAGAAGCTTAGGCAGATGGCTGCTGTGCTACAGTCTGTGGTTCAAACCCGAGTTGGGACAGGTTTTTTTCAACTTACTGTAACTAAAAATGTTTAACTTTTTTTCTGATTAGTTTTATTTTGGGGGGTAGAGGTTAGGGTTAGTTTTGTTTAATTTGTCTTTAACAATAAATACAACCTGTGTGGAGACTAAGAATGAGAGTGCCATAAATATACCTTGGTGAAGTTTGTTTACAGGCTTGAAGATATAGCCACTTTGCAATAATTATTTACAAAAGCAATTTAATTTTTAAATGGATCAAATGATTGGATAATTACTGCAGACTTTATAAAAACAGTCTAAGCTACAACGGCATAAAATTAGTATTCTTTTTACATGTGCATCCAAAGCTAGATTAAATTAACTTATAAATAACTATTAATTACAAGAGTATGCACCAGCATACTTGATGATCTACTTAGCCTTGAGAGTAAAATGGTCTGGCATTAGACAGAGTACAATAATCTGGCATTTAAAAGACAGTAAAATAAGGAAGTAGGACACACAAGGGTACAATACAACTTAATGGGTTCACTAGACACATAGCCATATTAACCCAACAACAGGAATACCCTGTACTTCTCAAGAAGTTTGGCAGGTCATTAAGATGGGGAGTTAACTGGATATTATACTAGGCTGGACATGGCATAAGCTGCATTGTGCCACAACTTTATTCTTTTACTGTGTCTGATGGGTCGTTCCAGAAAAGATCCACTCTCCCCTGGGCACAGAGGAAATTTCAACCGTCCGGAGGGGAGGCGAGGGGAGAAAAAATTGTTTCTGAAGTGTATAAGGACATTCAAAGGGGATAGGTGGTTAACTTCCAATTTCCTTCATGGGGGAGGTTAGGTATCGATGTTCTCTGGAATGACCCAATGTCAGATGATTTTACTTGTCAGTGATATCACTCAGTGGGTTACTGAAACAAGTAGCACTCCTCTCCAATATAACTAAGGTTAAATCATATAATCTTATGAATCTATTCAATGTTTTCTGGAACGAGCCAATAGCATATTAAATCACAAATGCCAACAACCAGTTACCAGTAGCAGATACCTCGCAAAATATTGGGGGTGCTGTTGAGATGTCTGTTAACAAATCCTATCTAGTGCATATTTCTCTTGTTAACCCATTCACTGGCAATATGCTCTACTTTATATTACTCTGTCCAATGGCAGGAAATTTTACAGTTTTACTTGTTGAGAAGATAGCCTTGCAGCAGTTTCCAATTTGCCATGTATCGCCCACACAGAGAATACATTACTGGGGACAAGTCAGGGTAAAAGCCATATGAACCAAGGGTTATCAATTATGATAATACTAGAACCAACTTCAACCAAAGGTTGGGTTGTGCTACTGCATTAGATCTTCCCAGTCATAATAATGTGCAAAGTTGATAGGTTGGACAGGAGGGAATTGCTCATATTGCTGCATGTGAACTGTGAACTTGTGCTATATACTGTAATGTTAACTGACTGTGGAGTTCCAGTACCGGTACATGAAATACAGTATGTAGAGCTAATGATAGTCTTGTATTTCCTTTCTTATAGCTCATGTGACTAAACGTTTTGCGGGAGCAACAGCTTCATCATTGAAAGCTGCCATGGCCCAAAAGTGCAAAGAGAAAAGAAATGCTGATACGAAAAGAAGAAAAATTGCAGAAGACATTTGAACTGCTAAGTTTTTTCCTTATTATAAACTTATTTTGTATGGTAGCTAAACATTTGTAGAAATTAACTATATTAATAAATTATTTATACTTCCTATATATACCATTAAAGTACCTCACTGTTTGACAGGTTTTAAATGTGCATGATTGAAGCTTTGCATAATTTCACATGTGAAACTGGAACATGTGATATTTCACATGTGTATTCGGACATATCAACACATGTGAAATTATGTGTTTCACATGTAAAGTTTCTCATGTGAAATTTCACATGTGAATTTGGAACATGTGACTTTTCACATGTGAACACATGTGAAATTATGTGTTTCACATGTGAAGTTTCACCTGTGAAATTTCACATGTGAATTTGGAACATGTGACTTTTCACATGTGAACACATGTGAAATTATGTGTTTCACATGTGACGGTTCACATGTGAATTTGGAACATGTGATTTGTCACATGTGAACACATGTGAAATTATGTGTTTCACATGTGAAGTTTCACATGTGAATTTGGAACATATATATATATATATATATATATATATATATATATATATATATATATATATATATATATATATATATATATATATATATATAACTACAGACGGTACCGTTACGGCCTTTTTGGCCTCATCGCAGTGTAGTGCTGATATAAACAGGCTGAAAGTATAACTAATATTGATAGTTACCTTTGATGCCTCACGAATGTGGAACATCAAACCATGTCAGAGTGCTCAAACTGCAAGCAGTGAGCATGCGCACAATGCGTAAGCGGCAATAGGTCATTCGTAGATGACTAGACATTTTGATTATAACCTCAACAGTTCTTATACTCGCCAGATTGGAATGTAAATCTAATCTCAGTAGTTCTTATACTGGCCAGATTGGAATTTGATTATAATCTCAACAGTTCTAATATAATAGCCAGATTGGAATTTGATTATAATCTCAACAGTTCTTATACTAGCCAGATTGGAATGTAATTGTAAATATACTAGCCATAGTGGAATTCTAGTCTCAGTAGTTCTTATACTAGAAAGAATGGAAAGTCAAATTCTTACTTACAAATCGGGAATGTAGTTGTAATCTTTTAATATTAGGTGACCCTCTAAATATTCTGTTATATTCTTTTATATTATTGCAATATAATGTTCATAGATTTAGCTATATGTAGATGGTAAGGTAGGTTACTGTTTATATAAATAACAAAGTTATTTCTTATAAAAACGGGCAAGCAGTGTTGGGATGTTATCTGTCCAATTGAAAAGACATTCTTCTGCGATATTTCGATTTATTCCTTCAATCACCATTATCAATTTAACAAACGCCTAGAACAATTATAGAAGGTAATATCAAATTTTGCATGTATATTTTTAGAATACGTGAATGGAAAACAGTATGATACAGTATGATGCATGCAAAATAGAAGTAGCTAATCTTTCTTCACTCATGCCAGTAATTCTAAGTCAATTACCTCGGGTAAAAGGACGATTTGACAGTAGTCAATTCTTTCTGATCTTTTATCTGTCCATTTGTGATCTGGAGAGAGGAACAGCCCCATAACTATGTCGCTGAATTCGGCGAACTACAATGTATAGAACAGCAAGTTTAAATTGCCATACTGCTCAATGAGGGCAAGAGGTCTTATTTAATGCGATAAGCATATACATATATACCTGGTGTCCCAAAAAAAGTACTCCGGTTTGATTCGTAATAACTTCTAAACAAGGAAAGCTTTTAAAGAGAAATAACTTGCATCAAATAGAGAAAATACTAACTTAGATTTTGATATATTACAGTTGTATTTCACTTAAAAATTCAAGGAGATATTAATGTTTAAAATCGGAAGTATATTTCTGGATATGTCTGAAATATGCAAAAAACGGCGTATCAAATATTAATCAAGATTTGCTCGACTGAAACATGCACTATTACCAGTAAATAAATGACACTTGACAAATTGTTTATTATGAAACAAAGTATTATTATCTACAAAATACAAGCAAGATTTATTCGTCCGAAATCCGCGTGTGTTCCTAGCACGAATACGTTTCCTTATTTCATGAGACCACTGCATCGCGAAGGATCGTCATGGATCGTTCGTAGTTCTGAATTAGGGCATGCTGTCACAATGGAATTGTGAAGCTCTTCTAACTTCTGCAACGTTCTGAAATCTTGTTAAGAACACTCAAACTCTTTTGCCTTTTCTTAATCTTGTTAAGTTCAGAATCAACTGAGAATGAAACACAATCAAACCATACAACTCCATAAGACATAACAAGCAACTCCCCAGAGACATCCAACATTTTTGGAACAAAACGTAACAAAATAGTAGCGTTGATCCTGTCATGTGTATTTGCAAAAAGCAATATTATTTCCTTCATTAAAGAATAATATTCATCTTGCTCTAACCGAGATATAATCAACTCTCTTTTGAACCCATGAAAAACATAAAAAATTAGGCTATTTAAGAAAAATTTAAGCGCCTGCCTTGCATGGTCTTTCAGGTACCTTTAAGATTGTAAAGACCTATACTTGGATAATTTCGAAGGTTCATGTTTCAGGAAACAATGAGCTAAGACTTACATGTAAGATGTCTAAATCTACACCAAACTTACAAACCCTAACGACAATTCGCTGAAATACAAGTTAGCCTGATATGTCATTAAGCAAACAAACGCTGGAGTTAATATTTAACATGCCGATTTTCGCTAATTTAGACACATCCCAAAATATGCTCCCGATTTTGAACATTAATATCTCCGTGAATTTTTAAGTAAAATACAACTTGTAATATATCAAAATCTAAGTTAGTCCTTCGTCTATTTAATGCAAGTCATTTCTGTTTGATAGCTTTACTTGCATGTTTAGAAGTTATTATAAATCAAACCGGAGTACTCTTTTTTGGGGGGAACCCGGTACATTCCACAAATATTTGTCTTACCAAATCATCTGTTAATGGCAACTCAAATCCTGCAAATAAATGCTGGTTTACAAAACGTCTTTCCCGTCTGGAATATTTAGTCCAGATTACGTGGCGAATGCTTGCTACTTTTTCCGTCACAACATTTCGTAAATGTTTCTATAAATAAGATGACAAAAAAAACCAAAGCAATCACTTCATCACAAATCTCTACTCATTAGAGATTACAATATATATTGAACAATTCTATATAGAGATTGTTTTCTCCTGCAAAGATTTTGGTTAAATTTCCAACCTCTATTCCTAAAATTAATTGTTTCGCAGGAGAGAGAAACCGGGTTTTCAAAAAGGTTTTTTTCAGTGAGTTCTATATAGATCGGATAAAATATGATTCTGCCTTTTCTAGCGCAATGAACAGTTGACCAACAAAATGAGATGGGATCAAATATATCAACAAATATATGCTGGACAAACCTCAACTTCTGGAAGGACTCCAAGCATGCTGCCAAGCTCATGATACTGAATTTTATCACTTCTAGATTATATCGAAGATAGAATAATCGTAATAAATTGACGGGAGTCAAAGGCTTCAGAAAAAGTTATAAAGTAACCAGCAATAAGTTCTTCCCTTTGGCTATGGTATGTGGCACAGTTAATATTTTATCAAAACTGGACAAACATGTAATTACGTTATTCTATTTTCGCACTTTTTACTGTCAAGGCTAAGGGCATTTTTGCAATTTCATTCTATTCTCTTTGTCAAAAACCGGCAATGAAACCATCAATTAACGTAAGGTTTCTATTGTACCTTACTATATTTTCTCGTTCAAACTTTGAGCAGCCACAAAACCATTTCCTTGGCAGCTCTACAGCATCATCGACACCAACACACTGTAGATGAAACCATTTCCTACACTTTGGGGAATCACATTGAACCCGTCGTAGCTCTGCATTTGGTGCTTGAGAGTTGTGACCCTGGGGAGCTTGGCAGGAATTTGCATCGCACAACTCTTCCTGGTCCTCATCCAATTTAAGTTTTCTTCCATTTCTTTGAATATGCAAGTCTACCAAGCCACCCACGCCCGGTGTGATTCCAACCTCAGGTAGTAATAGGTTAAAGGGTCGAATGATGTAAGTGCCTTCTTCCAAGCTACTGCCTTCAACGTCATCTAAAATAAATATGTTAAATTCGAATAGGAATATATGACTTTATAATGTCACGCGAAAACCGGAACACCCTAGACAGACATGTTTATACATCCCCGAATTGTTGTTTATAAGCAGCATTATATATATAATTAACAATTATTCGCCGAAGGCGAAGTGATTACCGGTGAATATTCACCGAGACGAAGTCGAGGTGAATATTCACCGTAATCACTGAGCCTGAGGCGAATAATTGTTTTAGTATAAATTTTTAATGAATAAAACAAAATATCCAAATATCAGTTCAATTAAATTTCAGAAATAAAACTGTTTTCGGCCTGTTCACTAACAGTGTTGCAGTGTTTCTTGTACGCACACGCTTTCAAAATGGCTTCTTGTGTGACTTTATTGCTTTATTACAAAGTTGTTTTTCTCGATTTCTGCTTGGAATATAAACACAATAACGGAATGACTCTTTCTAAAAATAGCTTCTGTTTAGCATTAATTTCTTCAGGAAATGGCTGAGGAATTTGGTAAAATGAAATGTAAAACTATATCGTTCGAAAAAAAGTTTTAATAACACTTTTTACTTTACAAGTTTCGAAAACACAATACAGCGGTCAGAACACCTTACAGCACAATGAAAACATGACATATCTAAAGAAATATTATCGTACAAATAGGGAAATTGATAGGATACAAAACAAAATTGTTTTAGAAAGAATATCACAGCTTTTCCCAACAGTCGGGTAGCCGGTTTTGCAAATTGTTTGAAGCGAATGTTTTAAATAAGTTTTAAATTGTCCGTGAATATGTTTGACACAGTAAAATAATAAAGAAATCCTACCTTTCAAGCTAAATACAACATGTTGTGCTTTTTTCGTTTTCTGGGACGATTTTTTCAATATTTTGTCGATTTTCAAACCAAATTTGCCGGATCGTTCTTTTTGAAAAGCATTATTTACTAGTCTGCTAGTAAATAATGCCTCAGATTTACTAGTCAACTAGCCAATAAGAACGCGCGAAAGCTCATTTGGTATGCAAAATTTATACTAATTTTTAATAATACGTAAACGATATGAAGCGGAAATCTTTCTTTAAATATAAAACACCTTTCTTTTTTCCCCTTTCTTTATTATCTTTACAATCAACAAAACGATTGAAGGTACAGGCAACATGCAGGACTGAAGAGTCACAGATTAAGTCCTATCTACACATTAATTGCAGTGCCGTAGGAATCTTGTTTTGTAAATTTAGAGTCTCTGAATGCCATTTCCTGGACTTTGGGGAAGATTTGACAGAATTCTGTTGGTCAGAAAAGAGCGTTTAAGTATGCCGAAATTTATAATTTAGCGTTTTAGTATGTCAAAATTTACAATTTGTTTAAAATTTAGTAGTACGAAATGGGCGAAGGCGTATTTAATTAACTATATATTGGATAAGTTGCAGGAAAGTATGCAAGATAATATCTTCATTCTTTGCAGTTTGTCATGGATAATATAGCCGCTTAAAATTAATCAATTGTCAGTATTTTAAAGGTATATTATTTAAATGATAAAGGCCTGCATGATTTTGAAAAAAGAATGATCATTAACAAATTATTTGGGGGAGGGCTGCCGGTTGCTACGGCCCTGTATTAACATTGCAAAACGATACAGACAGAGTTACAAACTTTAACGAAGCGACGACACAAAATTACAATACATGCATGATCAATGCGTTCCAAACCACCTTTACTCTTTCCAAAGTTAATTTAAACTAGATATGGACCGTCCACATATTGCAGTTCTTTCCAATTTTCAAGTCAACTACTTTAAAATTAAAGAGATCTGAAAATTGCAAAGAAGGTTTGGAAAATGACAAAGTTACAAAAAAGTTTTATACATGTAAATATACCAATATTGTGCAGCACTGATACAGTATTTAACATCCTAAACATGCAACGTGTTCCAAGCTGTCCCTGCATACACCTAATGGCGTTGCTTTATCAATGCTAAACAGTAGTCTAATTAAATTATAGCTATTATATTTACACTCTGTACGAATTTTTACAGACAGGACAGTAATTCACAACTATAGGACGCTGCGTAAAAGGCGGTATTCGCGGCCGCGATAACGTTGTAAGGTATCATATATTATCCTAGCTTACCTAAAACTTTCATTACATAAATCTTGCGCCGGAAGTCGGTGCTTACAACAGCATTTTCAGTCTGAAATCCTGGAACAATCATTCCCTCCGCTATTATAAGTTGTTCTTGATTCCTGACTTTAACTTTACTCCAGAACGGGTAAACTAATCATAACCGCATAAGAAATTAAAAGCACACCAATAAGATTTTTTGTAACATGTTTCCTTACCAGGCACATTCTACAAACTTATATTCAGAAAACAATGAGAAATTCGTTCAAAAATAAATTATAAAATACCGCATTTCCTATTTAGCCTCCGGCCGGCTTATTTTCTTTCAGTGATTCTTGACTGGGGCATATTAAGAAGGTAGGGATAAATAAGGGCTTATGGGGGCTAACTAAATGGCCACGTTTCTTAGAAAAGATATCTGGAAGATGGGTGAAGCTGAATCGAAGAATACAGTAACGGTAAAGGTACAGTAATTAAAAACACGCACATACCAGGTAACTCTCGTGGCTTTTGACCAGGTCTTCTAAGTCGCCTTCTCTTAGCACCTTCACTCAAACCTGAAGCTACAGCAGGAGCTACAGCAGTAGACGAAACAGGATGCATGGAAGATAATTGATTTGGAATAGATTGCTGCACCGATGGGACTGGCTCAGATAAAAACATGGGATTCGTTAGAGGCGAAGATGACGAGGAAGTAGAAGACATATATGCCAAAGAAGATATAGTGGAAGAAGATTCTAACAACGGAGAACACGTACACAAAGAAGAGGAAGAAGGAAAAGATGTAGAATGAGAAGACAAATGAAAAGTTGTCGTAGACGTTGCAGAGGAGCTAGGCGAAATGTAATTAAAAGAAGAGGAGCCGCAAGAACTTGAAGGAGTATTCGACGAAAACGTTGAATAAGTCACGTTAGAGGAAGTTAAAGAAGGAACTGAACTTACAGCAGGTACAAGACTGCATGTTAAAAGAGAAGACGAGGAAGGTGGTACATCAGAAGAAGATAATGTTAATGGATCAAGAGAAGAAGGAGGCCTTGGTGGACAAGAATTTAACCCCTGAGAGGTTTCGGCAAGATTAACACCTGTTGGTTCTGCCTCTTTAACTCGAATTTTTATGTTGTCGCGAGATTGAATTATTTTCCTTAATTGGCCAACACCATAGCCACTTGGTTTTCGAAATGGAATTTCGGGCAGTCCATCAACTAGAAATTCATTCCTGCGTTTATACGGAAAGGGTGTATCTTTTCCAGTAGCTTCACCTATAAATAGAATATACAAGCATTTATTACAAAGAAAATAAATTCACTTCAATTCTCGGTTCCAATTTGGTCAACAGATCAGTCGTGACCATGGATAGTTAAAGATCTATTTTCTTTTTACTATTGATGACCCTAAACATGTAAAAATCGATGATGTGAAATAGTGAATTTTATCTTTACCGCTGTGTAATTTCTTGGGTGATATAGCGTTTTCCTTGTCTACACCTAAACCGGAACTCCCTTCCACATAGTTTGCGTTCTGTGAAAATGTACAAAATTTCTGAAACTACAAAAAAACACAATGTCATGAAACAATTCTTACGGTATTTATCATTAAATAAATCTTGTACGTCTCTCCTTAGCTTCTCTTCCTCGGATTGTCTCGTATTTACTTGTGTCCCTAAAATTAAAAGAATTTTATCCAAAAGGTTAGAAACAAGCAATCGATTGAATAAAAAAGGCAGCTGCTTATTTTTGTCATTCATCCATTTATAGCGCATCGTGTCATTACCGTTAGTGAATAATGAAAAATGTATATGCTGTAAAAGTTCTTCACTTGCTCTATTTCTGATCGAATCCGATTCAGCAACAAATGCTTTGCCCTTTCTAAAGCCGATGACCAATGTGTGGCAACCATAATCTTCTAGTGTCTTGCACTGAAAGTTACATAATTAGAATATTATTAATGTAGGTTGTAGGTTGCATGGGGATAAAACATATAATCATATAGAGAGCAAAATTACTCAAATACGATTGGCTAATGAGGAGGGCATTTTTCCTTAATTAAGAACAAAATTACTTGTACTTGATTGGGTGAGACGCAAGCGCGGGAAGTTTCTTATTTTAAATTAAATAGGAATAAAAGCAATGGCTTCTCGCTTTTGTCGTCGCGGATAATGATGTTATTGAAGAATTAAAAATTTCTAGTGAAAACTTAAACACTAGATTATTGGTTGGAGTATTTAAGAAATGGGCAGGCAGGGCAGCATTAAGAAACATCGGCAAGACATGGAGACATACGAGGTTCAAGAACTTGACAAGTTCACAATTAACTTAATAAGTTTTGCCCTCTATGATTAACAAGTAATTGCATAGTTCCTCGTAAAATTAAGGTTTAATTTCACTTGTGTTTTCAAAGTTTCACAAATTAGTGAAACTTTGAAAACACAAGTGAAATTAAACCTTAATTTTTCTCGGCCCCATGCGATTGCCTATACTAATACTTTTGTTTGTGGAAACACCACGTAAATTTATTACTGCAAAGCTTTCATATTATTTGTTAGAATAGTAATAATATACATAAAGATATTACTCGACTGTGATTGGTTGATTTCAGTGCAGTTAATCCCAAACAGCAGTGCAATTTTCTGTAATCACAGTGCAATTTTTTGTAATCACAGTGCAATTTTCTGTAATCACGGTGCAAAAATCTGTAACAAACTGATCTGATTGGTGGAAAAACATTGTGATGATTAAATCAACCAATCAGTTTAAAGCAGTTTAGTTTTAAAGAAGTAACGGTCACAGATTGCTTCAAAACAAAAGAAACATGGCGCCGCGCTACACAAAGTAAAAGTTGCCTTCGCGTGGAAAATATGGTTTTTATCTTTATTTTTAAATGGAAAAGCATTTACCTTAATTAAATAAGACTAACAAAAAATACACAGTTGAGTGGAATTTTCAAGCTGTTAGCGTTGTATAATGTGATAAAACAAAGCCAGGAAAACTTTGCCAGTGGAATGTTCGCTATAAACGCGTAAGTTAAATCTACAATTGTCTCGAATATTTTTATGTAAATTATTAATAAGTAATAGCATGGTTTCTCGTGAAATTTGGATAAACATGCACTCGTGAGTTTTTCAAAGACCTCAAATAGCACTCGTCCTTCGGACTCGTGCTATTTTGAGGTCTTTGAAAAACTCACTCGTGCATGTTATATCGAAATTGCACTCGAAACCGTGCTATTACCTATACTTATAACCTTCATATTCATGCATTCGCTCGCTACTCTGGTTTAAATAAATGATTACAAAGCCCAGTCGAATTG
>CACRXK020004624.1:0-21993 GCA_902702795.2 Paramuricea clavata | reverse complement strand
TGTTCGCCTTTACATTTTAAGATTTTTTCTCAAATTAAACGGTAATTTATGAAACTTAGAGCTTCTATAGTTCATGTTTTTTATTACGTAAAAAGTTATAGCAACAAAATTCGTAAACATTTTAAGAATATTCAAAGCAAACTTGCCGTACATTTCACGATTTCCTGTAGTAAACCAATTCTTCTCATTTCTTCAAACAAAATTGCTTCAAGCTTGTTGTATATGAAACGATTTTCCAAATATATGTCTTTTAAAATTGAAATCTTGCTTGCCATAATTTTGAGATAAGTGAGGATGACCATCCACTCAAGATCGTCGTTCGTTGGTCAGCGCCCGCGATGATTGATGAACTTTAGACCACTGAACTATATAACATGGAAGTCTGACTCGAGCTCAAAAAGTGAAGCCAAACATGGCGGAAATTGAAGGCATTCTTGCGCGTCATTCTCAGTCCCCTTACGTGCGCGGTCAACTAAACTTTTATATTTTTCTTTACTTTCCGAGTAAAAATCTGGTGAAAAACAGACGAAATTTGAATGAAAAGTTGAATTCTGGTGCTTTGTTTGGGTTTAGCTCTAAATTTTAATTATTATTTATTTAAAAGATGCGATATTTGAGTGGAAAGAAAGCAAAATAGCGCGGGATTGCTGTTTTTGTAAATGACAAAGAGTGACAAAACAAAACACAAATGTCACTCAATCTTTCAAAATATCTCTATTGCCCCTATCGACAAGGGTTTCACACACATAAATAACGTATTAAAATGAACAGTTTAAGTTTAAAAGGCAATCATCAAAGTGATTTTATTAAATAAAAAATAAAAAAACAAAATTTTCTTACATGTATGGAATTAAATTGGCTAAAAGCTGCCTCGAAAACCGCAGTTAAAAAGCAGTTTTAGGTCAGGAAAACGGACTAAAATAAGCTAAATAATGGTGTGAAAACTGAAAAGCACCATAGAAACAAAAAACAAAACAACCAAAGCAAAAATAAATTCCCAATTTATAAAAATACAGATTTATATATATATATAAAAAAAGTTTGAAACTAGTTGTTGAATTTGCAACGAAAAATACAGATTTACTCACACATACAGTGGGAAAATGCAGTAGACAGATCGATTAGATGAAGGAAATCAGGTTTACATGAAATAAATAAAGTTTATTTCCTTTTTTGCTCTTCTAAAATGAAGAAAAACACAACCCGAGAGTCGCGGACCCATCACTTCCCGCCGTGAAAATACAAAAATTGTTTGGCCGCGCGGGTAAGGAGACTGAGAATGACGCGCAAGAATGGCTTCAAAATCCGCCATCTTTGGCTTCACTTTTGATTACGTCAATGACTGAAGTCAGCCTTCCATGTATATAGTTCACTGCTTTAGACTTCGCTAATGCTTTCGTTTCCCCTGGTGTAAATAGCCGGGGGGGATTAGTACCCTCGCACGGCGCTTCCCGCCATCGGCTCGGGGATTAATGACCTGCCCAATGTTCCAAAAGAGTCCTCTTTGGAATCTTATGTGGATGATTCGAAAATCTATCTGGCATTTCCAATTTAGTATGTTGAAACTGCTGCGTTTAAAATTACACAACTGATATGGAAAGAATTACCGCATGCATGGTGTTGTATAAATAGTCTGCTAGTGCAACCAAAGAAAACGAAACTTCTATTACTGGGTGCAAGTCAAATGCTGAAAAAATCTCTGGCACAGATTTCCATATATTAACTGTTCTTGGTGAGAAAATAATCCCACTTCAGACGGTTAAAGATTTGGGAATGACTTTGGATTCAACTTTGACTTACGACAAACATATTGTCGATACCGTCTCAAAATGTATCACAGAATTATGCCAAATCAACAGATACAAGCATATTTTCGACAAACACACTTTATCCCTTATTATAAATGCCAGCATTGGTCTTCAGTAAAATGTATTACTGCTCCTCTGTTTGGTCGAACACCTCGAAAAAGAACATATCAAAACTCCAAAGCGTGCAAAACTTCGCGGCACGCGTTATTACTGGAATTAGAAAATATGACCATGTGACGCCTATCCTTCAGCAGTTAGCTTGGCTTCCAGTTGAGTGTATGTTAAAACTCATGGATGCGGTCAGACATTTAAGTGCATGAAAGGGTTAGCTCCACCATACTTGTGCGACAAATTCGAAATGAGATAAAAAACTCACAGTGTTAACACCAGAAATAAGGATAAGTTAGACATTCCACTGTATAATTCGGCTTCTGGACAGCGAACGTTTCATTATCGCGCAGTGTCTATTTGGAATGAGCTCCCAAATCATATTAAAGACATTGACACTTTGGATCGGTTTAAACTAGAATATAAATTTCATTTATTGCATGGATTTTTAGAAAGTAGTTAATAGTTTTAGACAATTTGGGCTTGTTTAAATTAGCATATAAACGTTTTTACCGTACGGATTTTATTAATCATTTTTAAAGTGACATTACTAATAATTATAAAATTTTAATTTGTGTTTGTATGTATATGCATGTATGTTTGCGGTTGTATATATATATTGTTTGTAGCATATAAATGATTTGTAATTACCTGCTGAAAAGCCCTTTTGGGAGCAGGCAATATTGTAATAATAATAATAATATTAATAATAACCTCGCAATGTGAAAAATAAGTACGTTATTTTGAAGCACCTCGGGAATATATCCCCTAGTTGCCTCAAAATAACCTATACATATTTGGATAAGTGCTGCTTATACTTGCCGGGTGTGCTTATAATACCATAGCTGGCACTGAATCCCGAAGCAATAGTAACAATTTAGAATGGATGATAGATCCCCAGGTGTTAAACGATCCACTGACAAAATTGTCATTTACTCCAGAGATTGATTTATTTGCTTCTAGAGTAAATAAACAGTTCCTATATATGCGTCATATAGACCAGATACCAATGCTTTGGCCATTGATTCCATTACATTGCAATGGACAAACCTAAAATTTTATGCTTTTCCTCCATTTAGTGTTATTTCGTTATTAGTATTAAACAAAATATGCCCAGGGAATAGTCGTAATTCCGGATTGGACAACATGCACAAAATTGGTACCCCAAAGCAATATATAGTTGCTCGAGGAACCTCCGATAAAACTCATGCCACCAGCCACACACAACCCTCCTTCAGCTACCACAAAATCCACAAGCGATACACCCACTACATGCCAATCTAAAACTTCTAGTTTGCAGGGAAAGCTTAATTAAACCAATACTCGTTTACGGGTACAACAAAGGATATTTTGATGTCCGCATGGAGAGCAGGAATTGTGAAGCAATACAATACATATTTACAAAAATGGGAACAATATTGTAATGAAAACAGTATTAGATCCAGGATTAGATGCAACTATTGAGTTGCTGACTTCACTATTCAAATCTGGGTTGGGATACAGCGCTATGAATACGGCCCGATCAGCATTATCAGCCGTTCTTTCGGTAATTGATGGGATCAAATTTGGGGAACAACCCCTTGTATGTCGGTTCCTAAAAGGTGTTTTCGAGCTTCGACCAGCGTTGCCACGATACACAGAGATTTGGAACGTTGACACTGTCTTTTGACAGAGCTATTTAACAACACTTAATTCTGTCCCAGAATTGAGTTTAAAGGAACTTTCGCTCAGGTTAACCATGCTTCCTTGCTTACTCACAACCCAGCGATGTCCGACATTACATCAGTATGATGTAAACTTCATTCAGGCATTGCCGTTGGGGGGTAGATACCGCAATAACAGTCCAACAGAAGCAATCTAGACCAGGGCATCATTTAGAACTGATTGAACTCGTAGAATTTGTGGATGACAGAAAGCTTTGTGTGGTAAGGGCGTAAGGCATTTGCAGGAGTATCCTAAAAGAACTCAAAATTTACGAAGGTCGAACAGTCAGTTATTGTTGAGTTATGTAAAACCTTTTGAACCAATTACTAAAGCAACGATTTCGAAGTGGGTGAAAATGGTTCTAAAACAGGCTGGCGTACACAACACATAACTGTAGAGCAGCAGCTACTTCACACGCTAAACATCAAGGACTCAATTTCCAAGAAATCATGAAGTCAGCTGGTTGGACATCTCCATCCACATTTGAACGATTTTATCACAAACCCGCAGAATCGCCAAGAACTTTTGGTGAAGTTGTACTAAATAACATAGCTTGACATTTTATATTTATGTTCATGTTAGTATGATACAATTATATTACAATTGTAGTTTGTTGGGACATTAAAGTTATCTGTGTTTTGGCATTGAACATTGCAGTATGAGCTGAACTTTGAAGTCTCGTGTGAATCCGTAGTGACGTAGACTGACGACAAGATAGAACTGATAATTAAACGAGACCTACCTGTAAGTTGAAGTTTGATTGTAATTCTGTCTTGTCATCAGTCCGGAACGAAGGAGTAACATGCCCAGGACCTTCCCCTCCCTGTTCTTGGTGACACCTTCGTTCCATGTTTTCAGCTCATACTAGCTTTGAAGATTGATTGGCGATGCACGCATGCGCATCTCATGTTACTTCTTCGTTCCGGACTGATGACAAGACAGAATTACAATCAAACTTCAACTTGCAGTTAAGTTTCGTTTAGTTATCAATTTTAGCAGAACAATATATTTATTAAAACCACACGTAAAAGGAGCGCTAGGGGTTATACGATTTGTTCTTTATTAAACAAATGTTTATTAAAAAAATACTTCGATTAACAATTGATGCATGAATCCGTCAGCTGCAGTTGTACAATATATTTGTACGTGAGTACCTATATATTGAGCTGTCCTTCATATAATTGTAATACGATATTGTAATATTGTTGCTGTTCTGAAACTGAAAGTTTTAAAATTTCCTTTTTTCACATTCATTGCAAAATAATCTTGCTCGGATGTGGAAGCGGAAATGAATAATTAGTATTTGTTTTCGTAGTGATAACGGTTTGATGGCTGAATAGGGTAAAATAATAATACAATAACGCCTGCAGAAAGCCGATTAGAATCTCAAAAATGTGGAAATATTTAAAAAAATAATACTGAAATAATTGTGTCACAAGTGTTCCGTTCCCCCCGAAACTTGCTACGACTCAAATGGTTACATGAATGTTCACATTAGAATTTGTACACGTTTCTCGTTTCTTGTTTCCACAAAACTAATCACTTGTTTATTTATATAGCTATATTATATATGTAAATATTTGCACGTTAAGAGCCATTAATGAAAATGCAGAGCATAGTTTTTAATTAATTCACTGGCGCTTGTCAAACGTGTACAGTATTCGCTTATCTAACCAGTTCTCGCTTGATATGGCAATCTTTTGTGATTTTCACTTTAATTTGAATTTCGAGTTTTTTGTCAACATACCAATATATCTCATCTGCTTGTTTGGAGCAATTTCGCATGTTTTCCTATTCATTTCATTCATAAGGGATCCTTTGAAGTGCTTCCGAAGTTCTGGCACCTATCTAGTCGCGCAGTTGGCGTTGTCAGATTTTCTTGTATGTTTGTTTGGGATGCTTATTTTGAATTGTTCATCGTTGTTCTACATCGGGGAATTAGCTGTTATGATTCCTGCGGGAGTGTCCATCGCTACAGTTATTTCGATATCGATTGATCGATTTTTAATAATCACATATCCTTTGAAACACAGATTTTTTATGGAAAAGAAAATAATGCTGCTTTGGTTGGTCGCTATTTGGCTGCTTTCGTCGATTTATCCCACAAAGTTTGTAATCATGGGAAGAACGAAAGATGACGAAATATCGCAGAGAATTCTGGCTCTGACTGTAACTTTCTTTACAGCTACAATGTACACTGTAACCTTTTTCAAATTAAAGAAACAATCACAAAACTTAAAGCTTTGTAATGCTACCTCTGGCGAAAGTCGTGCCCAACAAAAGCGATTGTTAAAGGAAAAACAATTTTTGGGAACTATAATTGTCATTGCAAGTATTACACTAGTTTGTATCTCGCCTCGCATTGTTTTGAAAACAGTGGATGATTCCGGAAATGTATGGCAAAAATTAGATAGGAAAACCAGTATAATATTAAAAACTTTGTTGCATGCGGTGTATAGAATTAATTTCGCAGTTAATCCCTGTATATATTTCGTCCGTTTGCCAAATTATCGAAAGACATTTAAATTACTCTTTTGTGGAAATTCGCGTTAATAAAGAATCTATAGGAAGGCTACAAGAACAAGTACAGTTATAGGAATTATTATTATTAAATATTTGGCGCTTAAAGCGCGGCGTTTATTCGAGGGCGGCGTTTATTGCAAATTTTGTAACAACAACTGTAAATTTAACGGTTTAATTAAAACTCAAATGAAAACGCAATTGGTGTTTATAAACCTCCCAACGAAGCAGCCAGATTCGAAGAAGACGCGTGCTTGCCACGTCCCAATTGAGTTGTCTCGCTTAGCTTGTTAAAGAACTTCCTGGGGGCAAACATTGAGAACAAATTATTCGCGAAAGTTACTGGAAAAGGAAAGATAGAAATTGGACTAGTTGTACCGGCAAGATTCTCGGCTGGAACTGCGCATAGCAGAAGTATTAGCTATTATAGAGAGAGAGAGAGAGAGAGAGAGAGAGAGAGAGAGAGAGAGAGAGAGAGAGAGAGAGAGAGAGAGAGAGAGAGAGAGAGAGAGAGAGGAGAGAGAGAGAGAGAGAGAGAGGAGAGAGAGAGAGAGAGAGAGAGAGAGAGAGAGAGAGAGAGAGAGAGAGAGAGAGAGAGAGAGAGAGAGAGAGAGTATATATATATAAAGAGAGAGAGAGAGAGAGAGAGAGAGAAAGAGAGAGAGAGAGAGAGAGAGAGAGAGAGAGAGAGCTAAGTAGCAAAGCTACGAAGTACAGCCACTTTGAACTAACATTGTAATCGAGAAGAATAATGCTTTAGATTGAATGTTGTCTTATTTTTTTAAAGATAAGTACTTGAACTGCTTAGTTAAGAATGTTTCGAATAAACGCCGTGTCGATGAGAAATATTATTCGAGGGTGGATTTAATAATATTTCTGCGTGTCCCTGCGCCGTTTATTCGATGGAGGCGTTTATTTGAGTAATTACGGTACTCGGGGTTTCTATACAACATTTCTTTAAAATAATGGACTATAAATACTTTTTTTCAGATCTGCAGTAACTACCTTGTACGTATCAATTCGTATGAATATTAATGACTTGGATGATTCTTTAAATTAAGAAAACACAGTACAGGCAATTAATTTTTCAATTTCAATATTTCAAGATGGTGATTGAAAAGAATAGCTAACATTTCTTCACTTTATAATCTATGCATGGCTAGGGCTACAATTGTCCACTACAATTCTACTGCACAAAACTACCTAAAACCACCACCGCGGAAAACGTCTGCGCATGCCTCAACCTTAATGAAATTTGCCTTGCGAACGTGGTGTCAATTTGTCAAGTATTCCAAAGATTGTCAAAAACTCAAATGAAAGCGACAAGGAACGACTTTGATGTTTTGCCTTTTCTGTGAAAATGCAAAACCGGAAATAATGATTGTGAGAACCTAAAAAACTATCGATAATTACAGTCTATCTTTAACTGAACCATACAAAGATATTTTTCGTTCATTTGTATGATCCACATTTTTCTCAAAAACGTTTTTGCGTAGCATGTATGATTTTTGCGTGACTATATATTTAAAGGTAATGATTTACTACAATTTAAGCATGTGCAAATTCTTATCTCTTTGCTAGTTTGCTTAATTTTAACTTCTTAAGTGCGGTATTCGACAATTTTTCAAGAAATGTTCACACGCCTCCCGGTCTAATTTTATTAATGTCTAAACTATATACCCGCCTAGTGTATTTTTTGTTCGTTTCACTTACCTTAAATAATTAAATAGCGTGCAAACAGCGCACGCGCAGACATATTTTTTCGCGGTGTTCCTAAAACCATGGATAATATAGGGGATATGGTCTGTAAACTTGGCAAAAATCCAAAGCTTCTATAATATATGCTACGATATTATGTTGAGACGTGCACAAATCGTCTGAATTTTTGCTTTTTTTTCTGAATTTCAATACTAGGATTGGATAGAACATCTGCATAAATGAAGCCAGAGTAGGTTATATTAGTGTAACCTCGGCAAATCTACAGTGGTGGTGCTGTTATGTTTTAACTTTTAAGAAGTTCCTAAAGTTTCTGGTGATTGGTGGGAATAAAAAAATTTGCCTAACGTGAAATTGGTTATCAGTGGGTTCGGCTTGCTTCTCAAATTTGCCAGTGAATAATTTTATAATGAACTCACAAAAAATATGGCCGCCTCATTATCTTGTGTTTAAAACAGGCATTCTAAAACTCATTAGAAGAGATATGGGAACATATCTTTTAAGCTAGGTAGAAGATACTTGCTTACTAGTATAAAAATTTGAACACGTAACGACATTGTTCGTAAGGAATATGACAGATTTAATGGCGCGGTATGCGAGGGGCGACTAAATAGCCCGACTCGCGAAAAAATGACGCGACTTGAGAATCTTTTAACAGGTTTTGGCTTGGTTTCCCTTTAACCTTGGCCTTTCTCTCCGGCTGTATTTGTTATAGGTGTGTTCATGGTCAGTATTTCAGGTGCTTACGAATTAAAACCGACAGATCAACAAGATATATACTCCAATCAGTTACTCACCATGAAAGTCTGAAGGCGATCCCAAAGTTCAAACGTCCAGTATTTTTTGTGTAGAATTTCACGAACATATCTACCTGTCTGTGTATAGGAAAACTTGTAAATTAAAAATATTTTTTTAAGATATATCACATATATCCGTAATTGGGCTTTTCACGAGACTTGCTGATGTCACAAATTGTTGATCGTTATTCGTGTCTAAAATCCGCTGACGCGCGCCATCGCAGGCGCACTAACCATCGTAATGAATGATTGGTATGATAATTAAGTGATTTGTTCATGGCTAGAAATCTGCGACAACATGGCCGACACGCACGCTTAGCTCCTTTGTAATGTAAATATTAAGTGAATAAGTTTAATGACCAGAAAAGCATTACGTTAACTTGCCTTTTCGGCTTTCGTTGGTCCTACAAACCAAATATGACGATTCCATAAATCGATCTTGAATGATAATCGTTGTAGCTACGTACTTGTTCACGTTTCAGTTCAAAATTCGATGCAGGCTTTGTTCCCGAAGCAAAACAATTTTGCAGTAATTTGCACATATAATCACGCGCACTTTACTAGTAATCCAGGTTATTTTCACGACGAAACCCCATAATCGCTTCAGTTTTCAGGCTGATCGTACATCAACATTGGATTTCTATAAATCGTAATCGATACACTTTGTTCTCCCCATGAATTTTATTACAATTTTATCTAAGATATTATATCAATACTGTTCCCAAGTAGAGGAAAGAATGGTATATTTTGCTTCTATTTTCCATTTTAAAATCGCCTTGTTACTTCGCTAATAAGCGAGGCAAGCGCATCGAAATTTTGCTTTTTCATATTCTTGTTCGTGATTCATATTCTATAAAGGTGAGATAATATCAGCTAGTGACATAAACTATTAAATGTTGGACATAATTATGTCACTGACATGATTTACTTATCATTTACCTATTGTCCATTGTCCAACAGTTTTAAAAAGTCATTTAAAGTCATTTGTTTAGTAAAACAAGCGAGGAGTTCTCACTTAACGTTCTTTTTCTTTTCCGACAACTAATCAGTCGCTCCACAGGATAATATGAAGGAGTTTGAAGTGTTTGCCGACGAGAAGGAAGCATGTCTTCATTGGGCATATACATTTAATAAAGAGCGTTTCTTTACGTACTTTCCGGCTTTTCAATATGTTCATTAACATGACGTACTGACGGTGCGTGCGCCTGCATTACAAACCGCTGGCTGTCGCAGATTTCTAGCCATGGTAAACGAGAGGGAAAATTTTAGATGCTTGTCTTCGAACAAAGCTTACAAACCTTTCAATCATAAAGAACAAAATTTATTGTAAATTTCTAATGGTTTACAACGGTGAAATATCAGCTGAACAAAAGGCGCTCGCAATCTATTTTAAAGCTGGAATCTGGAACATCATACAGAGAGATAGCGCGAAAATGTTATATTTCAAAATCGGCTGCGGTAGAATATGCAATTAAGTCCGGTTGCAAGTTAAAAGCGAAGTGAAAACCTGCACAGGGTTTGGCAAAATGGAAGCAAAGGATTGGAAATTGCCAGTAAAGGTTCTAAAGAGCTCCCTGGTCTGCCTCGTACCCAGAATCGATCAAATTAATCCACGAGGCGCACGCAAAGGCCGCGCAAGCCATAGAACAACACATAGTGCCTGGGTTGACGTGAAAGCTTTTGAAGATTTCGAAGCAGAAATGCATGTGATACCTCCACGTTCACCAGATCTAAACCCCATGAATAGGGAATATGTTCCATGTTGTGAAGAGTGACTTAGAGCGCCAAGATATTTGCGAGAATATCACGGCTGAATCATTGAGCTAATTTGGAAAGAAAAAAATTTAAGCGTTAGATAATACCTCCGTCGACATTATAGATCGCTACTTCCGTCGACGTTATAGATCGCACAATAAATAGTATGTCTGGGAGCATTCATGCTGTAATTAAATCCAAGTTATTTCGAATAAAATATTGACAGCTTATGCTTAATTTTATTGCTTAATATTACGTAATCTATTAACTCAATTGAGACCGGAAATTCAAAATGAAATGTAAACATGTACAGTTCTCGTCGACAGGAGCAACACTTCTCAGCATCATTTCCAATGATAAATATAGTATTATTCATTTGTCACACCAAATTTCGGTGATATTTATTTTTGTATACAATTTACTTTCGAAGCTAAGCTGAATATTGTAAAATAAAGTGGCTCACTTGCGACTTTCCACAGTTCTCACTTCTTGAGTAAACAAAACTGCAATTTTTTGTATTTTCTAAACTCAGTGATGATGAGAACTGTTGCAAATACGTATACAATGCACTTTCTACACACAAGAAAACATTTTAACAGAAGTGCAGCTATGACTGAAATCAAAGTAGAGGGTTATCCGAAATATATCATAAAAATCAAGTGCGAAATTTCAAATTATATTACTGAGAAGTGTGTGTGAGTACTGGCTGTCTCTGCTTAATATGTTGTTTACGTGTGTTAACAGAAATGTTATTAAATATTAACTATCATTGTACGTGCGGTATTTGCATGGCCATTCGTTTGTATTGTTTTCCACGACTAGTTTTGTAAAACAGAAAACGACCATGACATTATCTAAGTGTATCTGCTCTTCAGTTCAGTCCGGTTCACTGTTTTCTACATCTTCGAGGGTATTATTAAAAATTATTATTTAAAAATATTTAACAACGGTAGCCCTATCAGTTACCTGTTTTTCAAAGGTAGTTTTCCGAGTATATGAATATAATTCGTTAAAAGATCATCTAGTGTCAAAACGGGAAAGATTTTCGTCCACATTTCATTTTTAGTTTATCATCTAAATTCCGACAATCCTGGCCAAAAGTCCTTGGGACAACCCAAAATTTTCGCATGTTTTTATTGTTCTCTTCAGGGAAAGCAGATTTAACGCAAAATATGCTTTTGAACCGAACCCCCCTCCCCTCCCCCGTTCAATGTTGATTTTGGGGGCATCCTTAACTAAAATTGTAAGAACTTTCAACATTGAATTGGGGTGGGGGAGGGGAGAGGAGGGAACAGGGGCGTTGTCTTTAGAATTCAAGGGTGGAAAAGGTTGAGTGTCCCAACACTTTTGTCCA
This sequence comes from Paramuricea clavata, assembly GCA_902702795.2. NCBI lineage: Eukaryota > Metazoa > Cnidaria > Anthozoa > Malacalcyonacea > Plexauridae > Paramuricea > Paramuricea clavata. The sequence goes on along the minus strand of CACRXK020004624.1, from coordinate 10,231 downwards.
GGATTGTTATAGGAAAACTTGTAAATTGAAAATATTTTTTTAAGATATATCACATATATCCGTAATTGGGCTTTTCGCGAGACTTATTGATGTCACAAATTGTTGGTCGTTATTTGTGTCTAAAATCCGCTCACGCGCCCCATTGCAGGCGCACTAACATCGTAATGAATGATTGGTATGGTAATTAAGTGATTTGTTGTAAACGAGAGGGAAAATTTTAGATGCTTGTCTTTGAACAAAGCTTACAAAGCTTTTAATCATAAAGAACAAAATTTATTGTAAATTTCTAATGGTTTACAACCGTGAAATATCAGCTGAACAAAAGGCACTCGCAATCTATTTTAAAGCTGGAATCTGGAACATCATACAGAGAAAATGTTATATTTCAAAATTGGCTGCGGTAGAATATGCAAGTCCGGTTGCAAGTCAAAAGTGAAGTGAAAACCTGCACAGGTTTTGGCGAAAGAGAAGCAAAGGATTGGAAATTGCCAGTAAAGGTTCTAAAGAGCTCCCTGGTCTGCCTTGTACCCAGAATCGATCAAATTAATCCACGAGGCGCACGCAAAGGCCGCGCAAGCCATAGAACAACACATAGTGCCTGGGTTGACGTGTCAGATTTTGAAGATTTGGAAGCAGAAATGCATGTGATACCTCCACGTTCACCAGATCTAAACCCCATGAATAGAGAATATGTTCCATATTGTGAAGAATGACTTAGAGCGCCAAGCTATTTGCGAGAATATCACGGCTAAATCATTGAGCTAATTTGGAAAGAAAAAATTTTAAGCGTTAGATAATACCTCCGTCGACATGTAAGATCACTACTTCCGTCGACGTTATAGATCGCACAATAAATAGTATGTCTGGGAGCATTCATGCTGTAATTAAATCCAAGGTATTCCGAATAAAATATTGACAGCTTATGCTTCATTTTATTGCTTAATATTATGTAATCTATTAACTCAATTGAGACCGGAAATTCAAAATGAAATGTAAACATGTACAGTTCTCGTCGACAGGAGCAACACTTCTCAGCATCATTTCCAATGATAAATATAGTATTATTCATTTGTCACACCAAATTTCGGTGACATTTCTTTTTGTATACAATTTACTTTCGAAGCTAAGCTGAATATTGTATAATAAAGTGGCTCACTTGTGACTTTCCACAGTTCTCACTTCTTGAGTAAATAAAATTGCAATTTTTTTTATTTTCTAAACTCAGTGATGATGAGAACTGTTGCAAATACGTATACAATGCACTTTCTATACACAAGAAAACATTTTAACTGAAGTGCAGCTATGACTGAAATCAGAGTAGAAGGTTATCCGAAATATATCATAAAAAGCAAGTGCGAAATTTCAAATTATATTACTGAGAACTGTGCGTGAGTACTGGCTGTCTCTGCTTAATATGTTGCTTACGTGTGTTAACAGAAATGTTATTAAATATTAACTATCATTGTACGTGCGGTATTTGGTCATTCGTTTGTATTGTTTTCCACGACTAGTTTTGTAAAACAGAAAGCGACCATGACATTATCTAAGTGTATCTGCTCTTCAGTTCAGTCCGGTTCACAACCTCGTTCCCAGGCTCTTTGCTCTTGGGAAGCAAAGACCCTGGTCGGGGCTGGTCACGTGACCCCGCAGATTCTGCGTGGTAAATTGAATTGATCTCAGGGAGGGGTGGTAGAGGAGTCTGTTTGTTGCGTTTGGAAAATTGCAATTTTATGTGTTATAGTTTCGGGTGATAAAAATGTAATTCGCAACAAGATATCGTGAAAGGAATAGTTTTAAATTCGTATTCATCATGACACAACTTCCTGCTATACTGAATGTCATCAATAATAAGTGTTGCGGTACATTTCAAGCAAGAAGCTGGATCATATTTCACTTCCAAGGACTCCACACGCGCCTGGCTTGCGAAGTTGAGCACGCATCGCCGTAGAAACATATATGTCTTCCCAATTCTATACCGACTGATCGATCAAACGATACTAAATGAACGATATGGTTGTTTATGGTTGAAGTGTATCCTGTACGATATTCAACAAAGCCAAAGGATTTATTTTATAATGGAAGATTTCCCAAACATCGCTAACTGTGTGTAAACAATAGTGCTATCTTGACTGTGAAAGCACAGGATTAAAACCCGTTATGGACTGTAAAATCCCTTTCATTTACATTGCTGAAACTCAACGATCAAGAATGATCAGTATGTCGAAGACTCGAAGTATAGCTATCTGTCATCAGACGAACACCAAGACTCCACTGTGCGTTTCCGTGCGTGCGGTACATATAACTTGAATATTTAGGACGATATATGCACCGGACACTGGTATTGTACTTCATAGTAAATTATTTCATATTTTGTGTATTACAGTAATTTACAGCAGGTACATTAATTTATAAACCTTATAAAGACCTTTCATTCCATTGCACATTCAGGGCTTTATATTTGAAGAATAACCCGACAGCTTCTTTCGACTTGTATAATGCGCATATGCTGCTGTGGCCTGTGAGTCATCAATATTTAAATCAACTTTAAATAATCTTTATCGTATACTGTATAAATGACATTTTAGCAGTTTCACCAAACCATACTAGAGGTAAACAACCTATCTATCAATGGAAACTTTAAAAGGCTTATCAAAAGTTAATTATAAGTAATTCTATGAGCTGGACTTCGTGCGCATATATACAGTTTATGAATTATGTATATCTATATCCCTGATAAAACGTAGGGACACTTTATACCAGATATAATAAAAAATACTTTGCTAAACCTTTTCGGCTATCATTCCTTTGCATTCAAGGGGCGAGGGTGTTTGGCTATATAATTCATATCGGAGATTCTGTGCAATCTGATTTTGGCTTCAACAAACAGGTACTCGTGCACCTGTTGCATACAGTTGTGATTTGTCGTATAATTCTTTACTGTCGATCCCAAACAATTTTGTACATGTACGTTAACACTCCTTCCTACCTGGTGTTGAATATAAACGATGATAACCTTTTTAAAAAAATCTAGAGCACTATGTCTATAAACCGTTTTAGAATCAATAGAACGGACATTCAATGTCTATTTGGCTAGTGTCCAAATATGTAACGTTTGCTGTAGGACCAGCAAGGCGCAGCGCCTACGACCTACACAGTCGCTTTTGAGACCTCTATTTAACAAAATTTATACTGTTTCCATATGACAACAATTCAATGGCACATTATAAGAATATTATACGTATCAGAGCCAGATACAGAAACGTACGAGTGAAATGAAACTGCGCCCGAACCCCGAGACACTGAGACAATAAAAGGGCAAATATTTCCAAGCATATACGATCATACGTTTTCGTTGCTTGATTTTCTGACTTGTTTGTTGCTATAAGAATCTACAGTTTAGCATGTTTGTATAATTTAAAAGCAAACAGAAACCAATTTAGCAAGTATTTTGAAGTATATATGATTCTCAAAGATGATTGTATAGCACGGTCACTCCTTGCAATCGAAGTGTGAGGTGCGGAAGTGGAAACATGTAATTTGATACTTTTCCATCCCCCTCTTAGGTTATCAATTTTCTATGGGTCACGTGACCAGCCCCGACCAGGGTCTTTGCTTCCCAAGAGCAAAGAGCCTGGGAACGAGGTTGCCTATTATTGTCCAACAAAGTCCTCTACACTAATGCTCCCATCGCATTAACATTTAGCAATCTCAATGTTAGTAGTTTGAACAAATCGTCTCCTCTGGCTTCGAGGAGATCTCTTTTTTAACTACTGGTTCATTAAATTATTAGAAAGTTATATCATACACTTGGTGTTGTTTATGAAAGTGATTTTAAAACATGTTTGTTTTTAAAGTATGTTAATTAACAAACATGACTATAGCATCCTGTTTTTCAATATACTTTATTTCGAATCACTATAACAGCCCTCGCAATTAGTTATACATATATGGAGTCAGCAAATATTTGGCAACGTGCCTGTCCTATTAAGATCAGTAAGATAAGAGGAGGTAAGTGACCGGCTGGCAAATTTGAGTTTTTAACAAAATTTGTATGTATAGTCATATTAAGCTCACACTGAAACTTTATTAAATAAAACTCTAAATACGTTTGGTATACACTATCATAATATAAAGTTAAAGATGTGTTTTGATGTGTTACATTCAGTTTGCACGTGTCAGCTTTGTTTATGTTTATGTATCCAAATTCCAAATAATGAACTTTACTATAAACAACCTACAAATTTTCGTCGATCAAAATGCAAGGACTTAAAATCTAGTCCAGTCTGAATTGGAGGATTGAAAATGACATCTCATACGAATTAATCACTATACTTGAAGTGAATTAAATTTGATCCAGTCCAAGGACTGAATTAGTTTTGATCACATCAGATGCACACCTTTCCTGTAATCTTGACATGATGATAATACATAATAACTTCCAGAAATATTTTTTTCCAGGTGAACTCTGTAGCTCATACATTGACTACTGTACAAGCGCTCCGTGCCAGCATGGTGGGACATGCCGCACTCATCATAACAGTTACCAATGTATTTGCAAAGATGGATACACTGGAAATCATTGTCAGACAAAGGTCAATGAATGCAATAGCGTGCCATGCCAAAATGGTGGACAATGCGTTGACGTAATTAAAGGATATAGATGCAAATGCCCAATAGGTAGGTGTATTTATTGACTCGTTTAGCTTTTTGGTTATTTTAGGAAGCTAGTACCCTTCAAAATAGATAATAAAGTATTTTTCTAAAAATATATAAATAGACCGTAGAGGGTACGAAATAAAGTTGTTGTTGTTATTTTATTAATTACCTGTTACCGTTTGAACTACGTACATGGTAAAATTGAGAACACTTCGACAGTAGAACGAAAGAGGGTATTAGTACTAGTAAACAAGTAAAATCATCTGGCATTAGGCGGAGTAAAATAACTAAAGGGTGCATTAGGACATATTGCGGCTTATTGATTTAACAAGAAGCATGGGTAGATAACCTACAATCATAGACAAAACTCACGCGGACAACTTGGTCTAAATTGAGTTTGTCACCTTAGCTGCGAGGTATTTTTTATTAGAAGATGTAAATAACTCTTAACCCCTGTTCCCCCAGCACAATGTTGTTTACTTTATTATGTATGTATCACAGATGACATTCCCATCTCATCAACATTGTTTTAGGGATGAGTATTTGCAATTATATTTAGACATTTAAATTTAAGACGCCTTTTCCATGTGCTTGTCCGAGTGGTTTTGTCTAGGATTGTAGCTAACTATTAAATAATCATGCATTAGACAAAGTAAAAAGCAAAGTGGGGTTCATTAAATTGAGCACATTGTGAGTAAAAATTATTTAACTAGTATAGGCTCGTATTCAAACATACTTAGAGCCTTAATCCCATATAATGTATACTAATTTTTTCAGGATTCACAGGAGTAAATTGTGAGAATCCTTCAGACCATTGTTTAAGTCGTCCTTGCCAGAACAATGCAACATGCACGACTATTGGTAATACTTTCAAATGTAATTGTGCCGCCGGCTTCACAGGCTCTAACTGTAGCGTCAATGTGGATGACTGTCTCTCGGCAAATTGTCAAAACAATGCATTGTGCAGGGATGGCATCAATGAATTTAAGTGTGTTTGTGGGCCGGGATTCATTGGATCTTTATGCCAGTATGATGTAAACGAATGTCTCTTATTGCCATGTCAAAATAATGGAAATTGTACCAATAAAATTGGAAGTTATATTTGTGAATGTCTTTTGGGTTTCACAGGTGAGTCTGAAGTTGCAGATTTGTTTCCAAATTTATTGGAGTGCCAGCTAGTGGTTAAGCCCTGTATGTACAGACGAACAAGTTTTCTTTGACAAGTTTACTTTCTCGTGTGTACGGTCAACAAGTTTGCATGTGCATGCAGTGTTGTTAAACATTTATCTCTCGTCAAGGCCGCCTTTTTTGCCAAAACCACAGGCATAGACGTATTTCTTGTACACTTATCAAGTTTTCTTTAGCGCAGCCGTACACAGGGACACATTTTCCTTGTGTACTCATGCTTTGGAACAAGGAAAAATGAAGGAACATATAAGGAACAAGGAACATATTGGCAAGGAAAAATGGTCAATTTTCGAGCGAAACGAGCAAATAAAACTTGTCAAAGTACAAAACACAGTAGATTTTTTCTGGGTACTCGTGGTGACAGAACGTATAGATGATTTATCTTTACTACTATAAACACACGCTTATCAAGTTCCTGGAAATGAAAAGTAGTTTAAGCTGGGCCATGACAATTATCACATATAAGTAAAGCTTATTTTGCTCATTTCTAATTTATCAAATTGTGTTTCATTTTGTAGGTAAAAATTGTGAAACTAATGTGGATGATTGTGCTAGTGTGACATGTTTAAATGATGGCAAATGTAAGGACATGTTGAACAACTTTACATGTGACTGTCACCCAGGATTCAGGGGAGAATATTGTAAGGAGAATATTAATGAATGTCAGCCGCAGCCATGTAGAAATGGAGGCTTATGTGTTGATGGTATTGCCAGGTATACTTGTCTGTGTACAGAGAAGTGGTTGGGTAAGTTGTCTTGACGTGGCTCACTGATGGTACTCATCTTTGATAATGCTTTCATTATGTATAGCAGTTGTGTTGAGCCAATGAATACTATTGAGACCAATGCTACTGAAACCCACCTATCACCACCTATCACCTTCAGTAACATTTATCTAGTTGGTTAGGCACTGTTTCCAATACATTGCCTTGGTATAGGTATCTAAATAACCTGGAACAGATTAAAACACTGTGGTGCTTCGAGCAAAAGCCTTTCGTTCCCAAACATTCTTCTGATAAAGGACCTTCCCTGAAAATGTTGGAGGCTGCTTGTTATTTCACTCTGGATACCAACACGTTTTTCCTAGTAACAATGAAGCAATAAAGTGTAGCTCTCACTGGACCTCTATGGAAAACAGTTTAGAAATGATATTCTATAAGCTGCCATTATAAATACAGTTAGTTTAAACGTACAAAGTTGTCCTTCAGTAGCATATTATATGAATGATATTTGTTGAGTGAGGCCAAAAGCTACTGCTGAAAATAAATCCTAACTCAGGCGACAAATTTTAATATAAAAAATATTAAAAGAGTTTAGAAAGGCCTTGTGGAAGAATTAACATAATTTACTGTGTGTAAATCAGCATATATCACTACAACCTACATGGTGCTAAGGTGATATTATTTTTCCACTGTTGCTAAGGTGATATTATTTTTTTTAAAAATTTCTTAGGTGAAAACTGTACAATTCCAAATGACACCTGCAAGTTGCACTTTTGTGAGAATGGGGCTACTTGTGTGAATAATGGCAGCTCATATTATTGTAAATGTTCCTCGGGCTTCGTTGGAAAGTACTGTCAAACAGAATTGAACGAATGCTGGTCATCGCCTTGCCAACATGGTACCTGTAAGGATGGTGTGAATGATTATCATTGCACATGCCAGACGGGGTGGACAGGAAAAAACTGTGACGTGGATATTGATTATTGTGAAGATAAGTAAGTAAAATTTTAACATTTATGAAGCAATATGGGCAGGACGTACAAACATGTATCGCCAAAGGTGTATGTTTGAAATGTGAACAAATGTGGAAAAACGTTTACAGACGGTTGTTTGCAAACGGTAATAATCTGACTGGCTAAACTCATTGAAGTCTTCAAATACTCTATTTTTATTTTATTTTACAGATTTTGCCATTTAACACAAACTATTACACAAAATTAGTTACACAATAGCTTACATGGCTGGAATTACCACACAGAGATTAGTTCTCCAATAACGGGGTTCCAAAAACAATGTATTTATCTGCGAATGTACATACTTTGATGCAAAAACAGGTAAAATTGTTACTGCACCCCACCCATAATATCTATTAATGTTATTTTTAGATATTGTTATAACAATGGCACATGTATCGATGGTAGACTGAAGGCCACATGCAAGTGTCCGATTGGTTTTACTGGAATTTACTGTGAATATTTAGATGGTTTATGCAAGTCTAATCCCTGCCAGAATGGGGCTACCTGTGTTAACGAGATTGGAAACTACAGATGTTACTGTAGGTTTGGATATAAAGGTAATTTATCATAATTTATTCAGTTTATGAAGATAATTGAATAGAATAGGAAAGGTTACAATACCGTAATAGAATATCGATCTATATCTACAATCAGAAACGGCTGTTTTGCACAACCTCGTGTCAGAGTCTTTGGATCAAACAGCACTTGTACAGTTGTACACATTGTAAAAGTCATCCTCACGTACCCTTCAAAATTTACATAACAACGCTAATTAAGAATCTGCTAGATTTTAGCTGATCATTTGAAACTACCAAGGTCTTCCTTATGAGACGTGAACCTGGCAGTATCCAGGCTATTTCGCATCGGCGACCATTACCTGGTCACAACAGCCACAATTAAATGGAAAACAAGGCTTATATATAGATTAGCTTCCATCATTTTATCCCAAGCAGAAAATTCGCTTCAGTAATTGACTAATTGTTACAGTGCAGTACATGGCGGACCATTGGCGGTCAACATCAGTAATGTTGACATTTTGGAGCAAGCAAGTTAAACCACATTTTTTAATTACAAGACTCCTCCAAATACAATGACAATGTTGCGAACCTTACGCACAAAATCATTTCACACTGTAATAACTACCATTATCAGCTGCACCCCATCTACTTGTTCCATGTATGGAATGAATAATAATTATTATAATCTGTGTAGGTCGAAATTGTGAGAAAAGAATTGATTGGTGTAAGCTAAACCCGTGCAAAAACAATGCAACCTGCCATCCTGACGTTAACAGTTCATTCACTTGTGATTGTTCAGCAGACTACACAGGCACCTTTTGTCACGTCAAGAACTGGAAATGTGCGGATACGAACAAATGTCAAAACGGGGGAATCTGTATGCAGCGGATGGGATACTCGACTTGCAGTTGCAAGCTAGGATTTACAGGTAAACTACGTGAAGCGTTCCTCTTTTGAGTTTCTAAATTGATTGCAATTTTCCTCATTACTTTTGCAATTTAAAAAACTCCCTTGCAAATTCTTTGAGGCTCGGCTTGAGGGAATTTGCAATGTTGCTAAAAGTCAAAAAAAATTTCCTCAGTTCCTGTTAGAAGTTCTTAACTTCCTGTTACAAGTTCCTAACTTCCTGTTCTGTTCTGCGTGTTGCAATTGGCTAACAAAAATAATCTACCAATAACAACGCTCAGAACAGAACAGGAAGTTAGGAAATTAAAACAGGAAGTTAGGAAAATTTAAAATGAAGTTTGGAATATTGCAACAGCTGATAGGAACATTGCAAATTCCCGCAAGGGATTTGCAAAGAGTTTTTCAAATTTGCAAAGCTAATGAGGAAAATTCCAAATGAGTTACGAAGTCAAAAGAGGAACGCTTCACGTAGTTTACCTGTAAAGGTTTATAAATGGTCCATATATTATAGGTCCATACTGATATTATAGGTGCATATATTATAGATCCATATATTATAGGTCCATGTAATGTATGTAAATGTTACATATACTGTAGTTTATGTTAAATTGTTTGCATGGCATGTAGTTTCCTGAGCACTAGAGTGGAACTTTGGGCACAAAATAAAATGTTATGGTTGAAGTCGAAAATAGCCATAAGTCGGTTTTCCACTACTCACTAGGCAAATTTGTTCGTGCGAAACGAAAAACATTGGTCAGCGAAAAATTTCCCACGAAAATGCAGAACCCATCGCTTCGCACGAAGCAATCTACTCACCCAATGAAATAAAGTACATTTGGTAGAAGATTTGCTTGGATTAAATTAATTAAGTAACTTCCCTGCGCTTGAAAACTCATGCCTGTAAGTAGAGTTTGTCTTTCCTGTGTTTCGAGAGATCCCCAGTTTTCCTCCTATGAAAAACTAACCTTTACCCCTCAGTTGTCGAGCCAGTATATTATTAGCCCCTGGCTGGGGTAAATCGGGAAGCCATACCCTGTATATTACCAAATCCTTCCTCTCGCCCAAAAAATATGTTCGTGTCAAAACATTCAAGAAAACAGCTGCAATCATACACCTATATATATTACTACTAACATGTCAAATTATTAGTAGCTAATCTCAGAACAATTTCCTGCAGACCAATAAGATATCGCCATTTCCAAATTAGAGAAGTTCAGATTTGACC
>CACRXK020004623.1:3240-30919 GCA_902702795.2 Paramuricea clavata | reverse complement strand
GTTGTCCTTAACAGACAATGGAAAAATATTGGCAAAATAAATCATATTAATAACTATTAAAATCAAAGAATTGCCAAAATTTAAAACCTTGAACGATATAAAGCAAGTGACCGACACTTTATATTTTACAAATATTACTACTGTAATAGAGTGAACATGTCATGCCGTCGACTCAAGTCATGCCGCGATGGCACTGCAGCTCTTCTCCAGCGCAGAAAGTCTTTTTATAGCGGACAAACTAAGTTAAACTCAAATAACCCACACTGAGTAAAGCATTTTAATACATTCGTATTATTTCTGTATTTTGTTTACATCATGTCTCTGAGATTTATAAACAGGTTTTTTTGTCTAGCCAATCACATCACTTCATGTGACTGCTAATTATAACTAACCAATCATGTGCTTGGTACAAATTTTGTACCAAAGGAAGAGAGATTTGTATCGCGTGCCACCAGAGGTTCTCTTCGCCTCGCGTAAAATAAATATACGAGCGGGAATAAGGCGAAAGATACAGAACCTCTGGCAACCAGGGTAACTGGAACGCTACCTTCAGATAAACTGCCTATCTTTTTCTTGAAGCCAATTCCACGTGTTTATATCATGACCCTTCAAGTTTGGCTTCAAATTTCCCGCTGGAGGTAGCATTTCAGTTATATTCATTTCACTGAGAGTTATAGGATGTTAGTTCCAGTCCCTTTATATTTTTGTCCGCGCGGTTAACACGAAGCTGGCTTCACTTTCTGGACTCGGGTACTCACTCCAGATACATAAGTAGCTCACTGGGTCAAAGGCAGTGAGCTCCATTTATACCTTGAGCAAAAGAACTCGGGGGCCAAAAAGTGAACCTAAGATGGCGGAAATCGAAGGAGCTATTGCACGTCAGTTTCAGTCTCCTACATACAGTATATAGTTAACCCGCTAAACCGCGCAGGAGACTGAAACGTCCAATAGCTCCTTCAATTTCCGCCGTTTTGGCTTCACTTTTCTCATAGGTCGAATGAGATCGCAAATAATTTCTGCGAAAATGTAGATCCCTCAAAAATTCTGGGAACTACAGTACTAAAGGTTCCCAGGTTCCAATACTTTTTCAACCTGTGAGTGACTCAATCGAATATAATGTGTTATTTCAGGGTGATCTGTGCAATGATGCCATTGTGGCTGAATGCTGTTTCCCGTGTGCTTTGTGCCAGTTGTCGAGGGAATTGGATGTTTTGGGTCGATAAGCTGTCTGTCTAGTTGTAACTTTCACCACAATGTAAACGTTAAGTTTTACGGCACATGTACTACATATATTGCCTCTTGGTTCATGCTAGTTTGGATTTAGTACATACAGTATGTTAAACACGCACTATTTTTATGCAATAAATATCTTTGCTAGATAATGCAGGGTTCTCCTTATCAGGCGGTAACCGGTAAAATTTACCGTTTCCACGAGCACTGATTACCGCCTGGAGAAGCCTAGAGATTGTGTACGTTTGTTAAGAAATAATTAGTAATACGGTGTGCAAAAATCCTATAATCAATCAACAGTGGCGTAGCCAGCTCGACGATTCAGTCCCGTTATGCAAATATTGCCATGTTCATCGGAAAAAGTGCTACGAAAATCGGGAAAGAGAGATTTAAAATGTTGTCGTCCGGAAAATTTTTTCCTCATTGGGGTTTGTTAGCCTGCGAACAGGCCCTGGGTTGCGGGCGGCGCGAAGAATAGAGGGCCTGCACGGATGATAGGTTTTCTTGGTAGTGGCGTTCGTATAGAAACGCAGGCTTCTGATTGGCTTACACTCGTTGACAAAATTACTAAAAATAGCAAATGTCAACAACAGCATTTTGAAGAATTTGAACTTTATTCATTTTAATATTATATATTATAGGACTATCGAACAAATAAAACTAGAAATGGAAACCAAAAGCAATAGCAAAGCATCACAGCAAAAAAGTCTATCATAAATGACTTGAATCTATCGCTTAAATCCAATATACGAAACTATAACAGTATTCTGAACTTCGTCTTCGGATTGACATCAGACTATAGTATAGTACATTTTGAGGTCGTCGTGGCTTCACGGATTATTCTCATTAGTGAGCAAGTCAGCGAGCGAAGGCATACAAAAGATACCCAAATATGTACGAATAATTATATTGTTGATCCTCGCTGGCATGTCATTTAGATAAATATATATCGTACATTAAACGTTGTACTATTTACTGTATATTAACTGCTGACAATTTCGTCGTCGATACGGCTTCCGCTATTGGCACACTCGTGATTTCGAAGAAATTAATAAATACATGCTCATTTATCATTTATTTAGACCACAGTTAGTAAAATTTTAAACGTATTTGGTATTCCAAATCCCAATCTATCTGACCGTATTTTAGTAATAGCTTCAAAATATTCAGAACATTGTTGATTGTTCTTTCAGAAATTATGCGTAAATTACTATTTTATTCTCAGTTTTCTTCGAAAAAAAAAACACTAAAGAAATACGTAAACATGTTTCTGGCTTGTCAACAATGCAAAGCAACAATAGAATTAAATTACTATTACTGTAATTTGAAAAAATGCCGTGGAAACTGCCAAAATTAAATTGCCGTAGACAGCTATTACGTTCTACGGCAATTTTTAACATCATTGCCGTCGATTGATTTCAGGGAAATTCGAGACCTGGTGCTATACGATGTGAATTAATTGTTTGCTCCCTTTTTTCCTCTCAGAAGAAGTCATGAATAGTCCATTTTCTTTGTTGATGATTTTCGCCGTTGCTCTGACTGCATGGATTCAGCCATCTGTCGCTCAATGTGATCGGTCAGATACACATTTGATACTTTAATTAACTAAACTAGAAAATACATGCATGCAGAAACCCTCGCCTTGCTGACAAAACCATTCCAAAGTTGTTGTCATGGTAACACGATAATTTTTTAAGAATATTCTTACAAATGAAAAATCGCCTAAAAATATCACTTTTAATTACAAAATTATCAATTTCCCAACATATATATGTTAGGTTGTTATTATACGTAATATAAGCTTCAATTTAAGGTAAAATTCAACCACAAAAGCTTCGCAAAACGTTTTAAAATGTTCTTTATAAAACTATTTAAAACTTCCTTTAATTATTAAAATCGCTTTATCGATAAACTTTGAGTTTGCAATGAAATGATTTCAAATTCTCGCATGCAAATAATTTTGCTTTCTTTTTTATTTAAAAAATTAAATATAGGCCTAATAAAAAAGGGAATCAATATTATTAATACACTGAAATTATATGCTGTCTTGTTTAGTTGTTTCATATACGCAAAGCCAAAGGGTCAAAGCGGCCGTCGGGTTTTAAAGTAATTATAATATCAATATTTAAAACAAACTTACCTTCGTTGACGTCGGCTCCCTTCTTTTACCCGATTCTTTCACCCTTTCTTTCTTGAAATTTACAAAATCTTGCAAAAATGCGAACAAAAATTAAATATATTTGCAAGAAATTTATCAATCATCAAATCAAGAAATGTTTGCTATTTCGCTGTCGTCATACTGTCGACAATCGTTAAAATGCACACTTTAAATTGGACCAATCAGTGTCCGCTATTCATGACAGTCCGCCATATTTTTGAGATCAGTGAGGATGACCACCCACCACCATAGATATAGGAGACCTAGATTTCTGACTCTAATGTTTTCTATAACGCACGAGCGTGACACTCATGAGCATTCAAAATGGCGGCTCAACCGGGCAAAAATCATAGAGCGAGATAGGGAAAAACCATGTTTTTCTCATTTTGCGTCGTCCTACAGCTTCCGATCCCGTTCTATCACTTTATTTTGGCAAGAACTAACTGGTGTGAAGGTTTTGGATGAATATTTGTACAATTTAAGTTTAATAAAGACGAAATAATCGATCGCTAAATGTTATCTGAAAATCATCACATAGTCGGTTGAGCAGTTCGAGAAATTTTGTTACAGAAAATAAAGGTTTTGGTTCTGTGGGTGCTTTTTTTCTCGAGGATCTCGGTTGGGATATATAACAGGGAATAATAATTATTGTGAAGTATTTTGAAGTTAAAACCTATTTTACTTAATTTATTTGGTCTGCTGGTGCGAAAATTCTGATGCTCTGTTTAGTGTGACTTTGACAACCTCCTTGCTGCTGCAGATGTCAAGGGATCTCAAGTCTATATGGCCTGGACAGTGAAAAGTGATGAATCAATCAGGTTTGTAGAGAGAACCAGTGACAGCGAAAGTTTTCAATGGAAACTAGTTTGAAGAAACTGACTAATTTGTCTGGTATGCATAAAAACCTTCACAGTATCTAGTTCTCTCCAAGAAACCTGATTGATTCATCATTGATAATCAAAAATAGATGGGACGGCATCTTCGTTTAGATATTTCTTGGATAAGTTGGATTGGCCTTTTATTGATTGCTCTCCACAATCAGCACTCTCCCCTTCAGGCACTCTCCCCTTCAGGTAATCTCCTCTTGAGACAGCTGACTTAAGCATCAGCACTTTCCCCTTGACGAGTAAAATTGTCTGGCGTTAGACAGAGTAAAATAATAAAATAGAGGACAAAACAACTCAATGGGTTAACTAGACACATGAGCAGATAGGCCAGTTAACCCATTAAGTGCCACTGCTCTCCCCTTGATGAGTAAAATTATCTGGCGTTAGACAGAGTAAAATAATAAAGTAGGGCGCATTGCAATTCGATGGGTTAATATAATCATCAGGTGTGAAGTGTTTCTCACACAAGACAGGGTTCGTACGGGTCCTGGGAAACCTGGAAAGTCATGGAATTTCGATATTCCAAAATCCAGGCCTGGAAATCCTGGAAAATCAATTCTAGTCATGGAAAGTCATGGAAAATTGAAATTTTACATGACATTAACAAAGTATTTTACTTATTTCAATTTACCAGTCATAACAATAATATGAATTGCTGTTACATAACAGATTTTTGCAAGAGCGAAGTGAATTTTGTTCTTTTACTATATCTGTTATCGTTAAAATATTAACGAATTTCGGAAATTCCAGACTTCCAGGTCATCGATTTTGAAAAAAATAGTCATGGAATTTTAAATCGGAGAAGGTGTACGAACCCTGACAAGACTGGATATTTGATTGGCATCCAGTCTGCCCATTTCATTTTTTAGCAGGCTGGGATTGGTTATAGGAAATCCAATAGTGCAAAGGGAAAGATGTATTTTTGGTTCACTGATGTGAACAAAAGTAAAACATTTTTGACCTTGACAGTTGTTGTCAACATGCATGTATATAGAGAGAGAGACTCCTAACACAGATTGACACAGACATCAAAACAAGTTGTTTGGTCCAATATTCTTTTATTAAAACTGTAAATAGTTTTATATTGTAGCTAGCAAACTCAAAACTACATTTGTTGTGACGTTGTCATTACAGTATTTACAAAACAAATTGTTTTTATTCTATTAATATTAAACTATTCTGTTTATATGATGTAAGTTATAGACTTATAGTGTACAAATATATGATGTGTGTGTTTCATAGACGTATTATGGAAGGAAAAGCGAATACCATCTTTTAAATCCCCACGTCTGCCTTGCACTAATACGATGAACACGATTCAGGCCGACATTCAAGCATTCTTTTCGATAAAACCCCCCAGATATTTTAATAGAGTAGAAAGCCCTAGAATTTTCAGATGAAAATACTGTATTTTGGTTGAAATAACAATGAAAGAACAAAATAAACAGTAGTAGCTTTTGGAATAGTTATATATATATCACATTACTTGAGAAAAAACTCGTAAAAGACTGAAGGAATAAACAGGAAGAAACTGAAGACGAAAAGCGCGCGATACTGCAGGCCTGCCCTATCTTGCCCGCTTGAATTGTAATTTGTAAATTGTATTGATTGTAACAAATATTCATCCAAAACCTTCACACCAGTTAGTTCTTGCCGAAATAAAGTGATAGAACGGGATCGTAAGCTGTAGGACGACGCAAAATAAAAAAAAACATGGTTTTCCCCTATGTTGTTCTATGATTTTTGCCCGGTTGAACCGCCATCTTGGATTTTCAAAATATGTCACGCCGGTTGAGCCGAATCAGCAATCTATGTCTCCTATATCTATGCCCACCACCCACCGAACCACTCACGGTAACCCACGCCCGCGCTCATTGATGAACTTTAGACTTGGCTAATGCTTTCGTTTCCCCGGGTGAAATAGCCTGGGGGAATTAGTACCCTCGCACGGCGCTTCGCGCCGTCGGCTCGGGGATTACTATATCCGAGAGTGTAGGGAGTATTAAGCTGTGATTTATGCGCACATCCAGGGATTACTAAAAGTAGAGTCTCTGAAATGCCATTTCCTGGACTTTGGGGAAGATTTGACAGAATTCGGATAGTCAGAAAACAGCGTTTTAGTATGTCGAAATTTACAATTTAGTAGTACTAAATGGGCGAAGGCGTATTTAATTAACTATAAATTATATTCAATAAGTTGCAGGAAAGTATGGATAAAATCTTCAATCTTTGCAGTTTGTCACAGATTAAATGATAAAGGTCTGCATGATTTTTAAAAAAGAATATTATTAGCAAATTACTGGGGGGGGGGGACGGCAGCCACAACCCCCACCGCCCGATTGCTACGGTCCTGCATACCAGAGATGCATTTTGCAACGACGATGTCTTTAAACCATGAAGAAGTTTTAGCGGCTGCTGTTGAGGACAGAAAATTACTTCTCAACGCCTTTCAAAACGACGGTCTTTTTAATTCTGAAGACGATATGGTTAATATAAATAACAGTAGACCCTATATTAACTGTTGCATTTGATATAAAGCATTTACATTGTTATTATTAACTTATTAAATACATTTGTAAAGTGCATATTAGCATATGAATGTTCAGATGTGCTGTTATACAATTGTTACTGAAACTATTAAATATACAGTGTGAAAGTAAAAAATTTACAGTATGAAAGATCGATCATTAATTAAAATGTTACTAGCTAAAAATGAGCAAAACTAGTAACAGAAACACGCCGGGTCAGCTGTTCTCACAAATCGGCCATCTAATATAAACTTTTTCAATATTTTTCGGATGGACATGAAACTTGCTACATCAATATAACTTTCCATTCCGAACAATCGTATGTTTTTTATTTTTGAGATTTAACGGGTTTTGGCGGGAAAATGACGTCACGAAACCTCCAGTTAAAATTTATTTTCAATATCTTAATAGTTTTTAAGCAGAATGTGGAATATCATGTCATGAAGATTTCAAAACTGAAAACAGATTTTAAATATCTTAATCTAATCACGAGATACAGGGAGTTTAGAATCCAATTTTCCACCATTTTGTTACTATTTTTAGATTTTTCACGGTTTTTATGGTGAAATAACTTTGGATTAGATTTAGATATTTAAAATCCGTTTTCAGTTCTGAACTGTTCATGACATGTTCTTCCAGATTCTGCAACAAAACTATTAAGATATTGAAAGTAAATTTTAACTGGAGGTTTCGTGACGTCATTTTCCCGCCAAAAACCGTTAAATCTCAAAAATAAAAAACATACGATTGTTCGGAATGGAAAGTTATACCATAGTTAATATAATGAGAGGGTTTGGAAGGCCGGCAAACTTCAAAGCAACACGTGACCTATTGACACATAAACTCGAAGAGAGGCATCACGTGACAGTTAAGGTGCATAACATGGTGATTTCATAGTATAATCTATATTAATTCTATATTAATTGGGTTTTTTTCGATGGTTTTACAACGTTTTGATAAATGTAAAGACTTTATCGTACTTTGCCTATGCAAAAGGCAACGTTTAAGACATTTTATATTCCATTGGCCAATCTGCTCCCGCTTTACACTGTAAAAATCACTATTCACTAATAATCTATAAAGTTCGTTGATATATGATATATCACATACTGTAGCCTTCTCAAAATTCTGCTTACTAGTAAATTTTATACAAAAATACATCCACTGCTTTAAAGTTTTCGGCTAAGGTAATATTTTACCGAGTATTCTCACGCAAACTTGTGTTTATTCAAATTTATACGACTATGAATGTTTGAAACAGCCAAAATATATATTTCCATACAGATCGAGCGCTATTGTTTTCGACTCTAAAGGTCCTGACCTTACACCGCACTGATATGTATTAAAATGTCGCATCATATATAATAATAGAGACCTTACGATTTTAGGACGGCAACGCGACGACGATTGGCTTGTGATGCGAAAGACTTTATACACCGCACTGATATGTATTAAAATGTCGCATCTTAGATAAAACAGACTTTACGATTTTAGGACGGCAACGCGACGACGACGGCCAAAACAAACTCCTTCAAATAAATGATAGTAAAGATAATTCGTAGTATATTATCAATCGTATGAACTTAATACAGTTTTAGAAGTTGAAGACATGGGTAGAGTTTTTCTGAACCCGGTTTGATGTTGCACTTGTTGCGGCTTGAAATGCAGCCGTTCTATCAAGACGTGAAAATCTGTGATTTGGCGTTGTAAACAGAGCGAGGACACTGTCTAAATTATTCATATATTGTAATTTTTCAAATTTGTCTCTAATGTATACTTTAATACAACACTCATATTCTTCTTTCCGCCTAAAATGCCTCTCACAGATATACAGATTTCCGCTATTGATTTGTCGACGCAAACTTTCGTCCACAGAGTGGTCCTTCGAGTAACACTTACCTAAGCTTCGCGGGTTTTCTCCGATAATTCATCTGTTTCTGCAGGAATTTTAAAAATACCTACTCCAACGTGCTTTTGACTTGCTGCCCAACTAAATATGGAGCAATTCGCTCCTGGCATCGCGAAAAACTTGCCTAAATACGATGATTTTGTGTCCCCCTTAGCTTAATCTATATGATTTTACTAGGTAAACACCTCGTCAATGCACCTTGGCTTCCACGTGACAAAGAACAATAAGTTATTTTGTCACGTGACCTCGCCTTCCAAACCCTCTCATTATATTAACTATGGTTATACTGATGTGGCAAGTTTCATGTCCATCCGAAATATATTGAAAAAGTTTATACCAGATAGCCGATTTGTGAGAACAGCTGACCCGGCGTGAAAATCAATAAAAACTAGTAAGTGATATCCTAAGCTATACGAAAAAAGTATGCTTTTAATTGATTTTTAATTAAAAGTGCAGATTGATTTCAAAAATCTTATTATCCTTTGGCAGGCGATTCCATAATCTTGCACTGATATGAAAAATATGTATTACTTTTTTTGCCACATACTGCATTTTACTATTCATTTTTGAGTGTATCTAAAAGTTGAGGGTCGAGAGTCGAAAGTAAAGGTCGAGAGTAAAAGTCGAGAGTCGAGAGTAAAAGTCGAGAGTAAAAAGTCGAGAGTAAAAAGTCGAGAGTCGATCGAGAGTAACTGAAAAGTCGAGAGTCGGCAAAATTGTCATCAGAAACAACAAAGTCAAAATATTTTTAACACAATATATATTAACCGATCCGTAACAATGGCTGATAATAGCCGTATGGGCGAGGGGGGGGAAGGCAGTCCCGCCCCCCCCAGTCAAAATAAAGTCATGCAAATTATAAACGTATAAATTCGGGCAAAAATAAATATGTAAAAGTAACGAGGAATCGACAAATAGGAAAATATTTTTGTCTACTTCCCAACGACAATTTTGGAAATTTAGTTACACGGAAAGTTTTATTCAGTGGGTAAAAGTCGGGTAAATTTTCTTTCTGGCTCCCTGATTTTTTCCCGCTCGTACGCTTATGACGGCTGAACTAATTTCATTTCCTATATCGGAACATAAAGCAAACAATATTTGAGAAACATAATTAGTATGCTCAAATTCTCGAAATTAAAGTAAACAAGAGGCATACACAATCAAAGGAATAATCCAGTATAATATAAAACAAAAACTTTCGCAAACATTTAGCCACAACATTCAATAATAATAACTATTATCTAAAAACTAGTTTTATCGCTTCCTTATATATTACTGTCCATCCTTCCCGCTTTTACATGCACCTATTTCCGCGAAAAATTACTCATATCACATATGTGAAGCTACATATAAATACTAGGACTTTACAATCACGTGCGAGACATATGACCACCTGATAGAGTCACACATACGACAAAACAATCCTATTTTTACTGGCTCATATTTATGAATTCACAATTGTATGAATCGTTAGATCGATTGTGATCAACGTGGATTTCTTAATACGCTCTCGTTTGATATAAACGTATGTTAATGAATACTGTAAGTGACATTTTAGAGGGTCCTGAAGGGGTAAAATGGGAACTGGGATTTGCTTATTTTTGGGTGGGAAAATGGGATTTCATGCACTGGGACTGGGATTCATCAGCGAAAAAACAATAGAAAATGGGAATGGGAATATTTTAGCAGGACAGCCACTGAGATGATGGGATTTGTGCTCTGGGACAATGGGATTTACATGGGCGTACGGGAAGGAAATAATTAGGGGGGGGGGGGAATTTGCCCCACTTTTTCGGATTGTGCCCGCGTTGTTGCCCGACTGTGAAGTGAATATTGCTGGACTGGCTTTGTTTGTCCAACAAACTGGGGGGGGGCTCCCCCCCCCCGCCCGGTACGCCCATAGGGATTTAGTCAAAATTTGGGCTGGGAAATGGGAATACGACCCCCCCCCCTTCAGGACCCTCATTTTAGTTACAAGCCTGGAGATGGCTGTCAAAATTCAGCGGAGTTTATGTGTCAGAATGAAATGACATGTGAAAACACTTAGCAAGATTGAGGCATCAAATGCGATATTATTTGTATTTCAGCCGTTGCTACTTGTTACGGAATGGCTATGTAAAGCTATATATAGATTGTGTTAAACGTGGTTAAAAATATTTTGACTTTGTTGTTTCTGATGACATTTGCCGACTCTCGACTTTTTACTCTCGATCGACTCTCAACTTTTTACTCTCGACTCTCGACTTTTTACTCTCGACTTTTTACTCTCGACTCTCGACTTTTACTCTCGACTCTTGACTTTTACTCTCGACCTTTACTCTCGACTCTCGACCCTCGACTTTTAGATACACTCGTTCTGCAAGTGTTATGTAATTCGAAGGTCGCGGGTTCAAGACCCAGCCGCGGAAGATAACATCTTTCTGCTTGCGCTGGGTATGGAAATTATATAACACGCACTCTAGAACATAATAATATATATATATATATATATATATATATATATATATATATATATATATATATATATATATATATATATATATATATATATATTTATATATATATTTCAAAATGTAACATAATTTCCAGAACGCGCCCAAGCGGAAAGATATTGCCTGGCGCGGCTGGGTTTTGAACCCGCCACCTTCGAAATACTAGATCGACGCTCTACCAAATGAGCTACACGGTCAGCAACCTCGCAAGGCAGGGTCTTTTACTTCCGCACGGCGCTACAGCAAACACCCTGGTTGCCTCTGGTTACGTGAACTTCTAAAAATTAGGGCAACAAGAGGTCCTATGGGAATGTGGTTGAAATGCGATATGTTGTAAATTACAACTTCCGGTTAAATGTCGTGTTTGCAAAGCCCAACCGAGGAGTGATTGTAAAGCTATGAGAAGTGACTTCAACTGTAATATGCAATATCATTCAAAATGTATTATTTTCCTTATTTGTCTGCAGTTTTCTATTAGAAATATTTTCTATGCAAACACTATTTTGAAGCCCAACCAGGTTATTTGCTTGGAAAAGCTGTACTTTGACGTTTATATACTGCCAATTTTTCCATCCGGTAATATGGCGAGTCGCTGATTTACCAGCTTTTGCCTTTGATGCTTTTCGCTAAAAGAGCGTTAGAAGAACGTCCAACTCATGGCGTTTGTATAAATGAGTAATGCCTGATGCTGCTCGTTACAGTATATCGCGAACGCGCCTTTGATAAACAATCCAGCTCGAAAATTATGTGCGATAAAACTCAGAGTATCAGCAGCCATTAAAACGTCACAACGAAGAGATTGATTACGATGTAGCTGAACTTGACCAAAAGACAAAACTAATTCTACATGTCATTTTTCAATCATCCATTATATTGTTATCTCAATTTTGTTCACTTTATGCCAAGCGTAGTATATTGTGTGTAAGTGTTGTATTTCATAACGTACCAGTCGTATACAGCATACAAACTTGACCGAAGGCACATAAAAGAATCACTTGGCTTGCATAAAGAGCCATAATTGCTTTGAGTTGGTTGCAAATTTGACCGAAAGAATAACTTTTACGAAAAGGCATTCAGAAACAGGCATTGATATTGATGCCTTGGAGGACATTTGCAGACCAATTTATGCTGTAGTGCATGTATGCAAAACACAATATTTATGTGTTGAGTGTAGTTTAGATATGAAAAGGGAATGATTTTACCTGATTAGACAAATATTTTTGGGCCTGTAAAATATTCTTGACTTTGTACCAAATGAATACACATTTAATCACAAATGTGAATTTTGTTGAACTCAGTTTTTTTAAAGTGGGCACAAGTTGCACTATGTTCACACTCTCTCATATATATATGACATCATTTGCATATATAAACTCAATTTACTTCATGGACAGTACAAAAACCCATACAGCAGTGCCAAAACAAAATTCTAAGTTGAATATATATGTATATACTGTATACAGTATACTGTAACCATACAGCTATATTTCAATTAAAGTTGTCACAGACAATAGTCAGATGTACAATAATATGAGTGCTAAATGAATAATGGGATAATGATAGTTTTCAATAAGTTTAACACCTCAAATATATTATGAATACCAATTTAATTTGTATTCCCATGAGGAATATTGATGTGTTAAAATAGGATCTTTTTTAACGTTCAATTGCAATTGTACATTTAACTATTGTCTGTGACACTAACCTTAATTGGAGTAGCTGCCGTTTTAATGTAGGACAAGTGCAAATTGTGCATCTATTAATCCTTTCAAGCTAGGGTATAGTCTTGGTAGCGCTGCCTGTGTTACAGCCATGCAAATCATTGTTGCTTATTCGTGCTGGTGTAACAGTATTCACAGTCATAATTCCTCTTCATCTTCTGATGTGTCCACTGGTACGTGCTTGGTGAATGTTCCTCTTGTCGATTTGTTTAACTAGTTATCAAATGCAGCGACAATTTGTCTATAATGTTGCTAATGTATCTGATGATATATCTCTGAAGAAACCTTCATGAAAGTGATCATATATTGTTGATTGCAAATGGTTTCAATTCCAAGAGATCAGATAAAATAACATTTTCTCCGAAGATTTGTGCTTGTGAGAGGAATGATGCCTTCTTGACTAATTCCTACAGCTATGTCGAAGTTGTTTATCATTTCTGCAGATATCTCTCCAGTCGCTCTACTTTAATATTAAACATTCGATTGACTTTCACTGTCTTGGGTGTTTTTTGGCTCCCATTCTTTTAATTTAATTTAATGTTAATTTAGGAAGATTATAAAATCCGTCATTGGTCATCACACGCAAGAGTTCCACAATTCATAAATTCTGCGATACGAAGGAGGTTTTTATTTCGCTATTCAGCAAGCTCTAAGAATAGCTGGTTGTTGCAATGCTTCTTGTCGATAATACTACCACAAAGGCGACTCAAAACAAAGCGGATTTCGGATAAATCACCTTTGCAGTTTCCTTTCGCTGTGCCATAGCTTGAGAGCTACTGAATACTGTACTTTGACTTTGCATAAGTGTGCATTCAACCTTTATTTTCTTTGCGTTGATAAATAATGGCTCCACTTTAAAGGTGTAAAACAGACTTCCAGTCATGCAAATGATATCAAGCAGGTGTATAATAATAATAATAATAATATAATAATAATTAAATAAAGCGCATATGTTATATTATATACTCGAAGCGCTGTACATTATAAAAATCTAAATATATTAAGAATTAAATATGCTATATAAAACATGGTATTGTATACAATTAGAATATACATTAATGTATGTATCTATAATAAGAATGATAGAATCCAATATGGTCTCAACCTATAAAGGGTTATAAGCCTTATTGAAAAGAAATGTTTTCAAGCGTTTCTTAAACACAGAAATGTTTTCACAGTTCCTTTTCACAGTGTAAAAACCTTTCAAGCGGTGACATATTTCATAAAAGATAACACAAAAACCGACAAAAAACCCCAAAAAGGTTTAATACAGAGCGTAAATGGCCGTATTTTCCATAGGCATAGTTATAGATGTTTTCGTTTTCGCTCTTGAAATTCCCCTTACCACTCCTCCCTAAGTGGAAAGAGGCTGCAATTCGAATTACCCCTAAAATCTGGGGGTTCACGTGACCAGAGGGAACCAGGGTCTTCGCCGGAGCCCGAGCGCAGGTAAAAGACCCTGGCTTGCGAGGTTGCACGGTCAGACGGATTTAAGACTGGAAATTATGAACTATATAAAACCCAGCCGCGGCAGGCAATATCGTTCTGCTTTTTTCCATTATTCTACCTTATAAGTACCAAAAGAAGCTATATACATAAAAAAACTGGATACTAATGACTGTTTTGCGAAATTGACAGCAATTTCAAATCTGTTCAGTTTTTTTTTATACACCCTGCATGTAGCCTATATATAAATTTGCTTCAAAAATTATGTATAATATAATTATTATATATTATATTTGAAGAGCTCGTTGAACTGTTACTCTTTCGTAGAACAAAACAACATAATTATGTAACGCCAGTTAATTCTGACAAAAGATTGATTTGCTTTGTTCTGTAGAATAAACCTACCTAAAAAGGAAGCACCATGAATTCACAATCTAAAGCAAGAAAGGACCTTTTGGACACCATTGAGCATTTGATAGACGACATCAACGAGATAGGCAACGAAAACTTGCTTGACCATGTGAAAACACTGCACCAGAAAGTAAAGGCAGTTTTTGACAAAAGTAAAGCCGAAGAAGAAACGTGGTCGAAAACTATCCGTGAATTAAAGCTAGAAGTGTCTAATTTAGAAGGGGAAGTACGAAAACTTAAAGACAGGCTTGCTGAAGCGCAAGCAACGTGGATTTGGGAATCGCATGTGGCAAGATTCGTCATTTCGTCGAAAATTAAGTTAAATAAATTCGGCAAGGAAAAACAAATGATGGATTGTGTGAAAAAAGAGGAAGAGAATGGTAAAGAAGAATCGTACCGTTGGAAACGAATCCAAAGCGCTATCAAAGTCGAATGGACGGTTGCCCATACGCTCTTGATAAAATCCATAAGAGATGAAAGAAATCATATTGCCCATCCCTCCTACATCGACTTACACGAAATAGAAAAAAGCCTTATGCATGATGCTTCTGAAGACGAAAGACGATGCATCAAAGATATGATGAATATGCTAAAACTCAGCGCAAGTTTGATGAAATTTGGAAGGCTAGCATATGATTATAACAAGAATAAATTATCGCTTCTGCACCCTTGTTTCACGAAAGAACATGCTCGCGCAATTGGTGATATGGCGACATGGGATCGTGAGTTTCAGCAAATCCAAACTGGTCTACAATTTGTCAAGCCCGGCGATGCAACGTACTACTTGGAAGAATATGTTGGTCACACCAAAAGCAGTCCATATCTTGAAGTTGTAGATGCAATCAAGAAAGTAAACCGCAAACGCCTAGGTATTGTAGCGAGGGAGTTTGAGCTTGAAGTACTAAATCGTGTCGGTAAGGAGAACGAAACTGACATCAGTCGGGAGGTGGTGGAGCAGATCAAAAAAGATAGTGGCGAATGGAAAACATTCATGGAAATTACTCAAGGAAAAATATGGAGTTCTACACATAGCGATGTTCTACTTGAAATGAAGAAGCCCCCAGAGTTTGATGCAGGTCAAAATGTTGCCGAGCTAGATTTTGAAACCGCAAAATGCCTAATACCTGATTTTTTCGGGAAGTCTCTATGGAAGAGTGCTTTGGACATCATAGATTGGTTTGGAATGATGGGACCCACAAGAAGATACAGCGCGGAAAGAAAATCTTCTTCAAAAGACAGGCCAGTTCACCCAAGAAAGGTATCTCGGCGTTCTTCCTCGGCAATGTAAAACTTGAAATCAAAACACTTTCATATTTTTTATTCCAGACCTACAACCGTAATATATGTAAAAGTACTATATAACATTGTTAACTTTATAATGATCAACTATAATATTTGCAAATTATAATAACTTCTCATTAATTAAGCGAACGCGACTCTGTACAGAGAAATATCGGACCGAGGTCTTTTTTGTACAGACCGAGCCCGTAGGGCGGGGTTTGTACAAAAGTACCGAGGTCCGATATTTCTCTATCACATACCGAGCTAGCGAGGTTAATAAAAAGTCTATTATATGGCATTTATAGGCACTTATACTGGAAACAAGAAATGCCTGATTTGAAATGCATGTTAGTAGCGTGGTACACATTTGGTACCAAGCAAGATATATGGAAATCGAAGACACAAAGATGAATTAATGCTGAATTATTTTAATTGGGCTTCTTCGATGGAACTGTTAACAGTGAATAATTTTAAATTAAACGTAAATGCATTGTTCATAATTAAGTGTACATGATTTGTTGGAGCATGTGCATGTGTTCTATTAACTTAATAAAGCTTTATACTTTTATATGTTATCATCATATGTTATCATCATATGTTATCATCATATGTTATCATCATATGTTATCACCCAAGTATGGGCGCCCCAAACAGTTGAGTTGGTGAAAAGAGTAGAACGAGTTCAGAGGCGTGCAACTAA
The DNA here is from genome assembly GCA_902702795.2 of Paramuricea clavata. Taxonomy (NCBI): domain Eukaryota; kingdom Metazoa; phylum Cnidaria; class Anthozoa; order Malacalcyonacea; family Plexauridae; genus Paramuricea; species Paramuricea clavata. Next base: position 14,156 of record CACRXK020004623.1, on the reverse strand, counting down.
ATATATTTTGAATGTTCCCTTTATTTGTGATACAGAATATAGAGACCGACTCCTTGCAACCAGTTTGCTCCCTCTCTGCTACTGGCACGAATACCTGGATGTAGTATTCTTCTATAAGGCAAATCACGACATTTTTAATATTGATAAAAAATTCTTCCATTTCCTCAACCTCAGGGTCAAAGACAGACAAGATCATTTAATCCCAACTCGCACAAATATAAAATTCCGACATACAAGACGTCAACCTATGAAAAATCTTACAAAATCCGAACATCAAGAATATGGAACACACTACCCAATTATATTACATCCAAAGACCGAACATTTTCAGAATTCAAGAATCTTCTTTTTAAGTACTATATTTTAGCATTAGAAAATACATACGATGTTGAGGATCCCCGGACATGGAAAAGTGTGTGTATAAAATGTAATTCCGCTCGAAGTTTAATGAACTCTCCATTGACATGCTGCTTTTAGACAAATGCAATGACTGTTGTTCAAGAATTGTCTGTTGTGCGTGTTTAGTATACCTTGTAAATTGTTTCTGTATAACTATTGGGGCCGCTGTAATTGGCAAATAGCTGTTGTGGTTTCCCAGCCAATGAATGTATAAGTATGATGGCAAAGTAAATAAATAAATAAAAATAAATAAATCATAGATGTATATTCAGATTTTTCTCTGGGGGTACCGGTGGAGGGAGTACTAGTGGAGGGAAGTGAGTGAGGGTGCCGTAGCGCCACCTAGCAAACTGCAGGTCTGGGGGTACAGTCGCTATCGGGGACAGAGTTGATTAAGTTCAAAATCCTTGTTTTTAAGTCTTATTCATTTCAAAATGTTTGCTCAATTAATCATACTGCTGTCATTTAATCGAACGAGCATTTATAAGAGGTGGTGCAAAATATTTGTGTGGGATGTGATCTATTGCACCCCAGAAAAAAATAAAATCTTTGATTGTCATCCGATAATTATGTTACTATGGTATTAATATTATGACTTCGCTTTGGGTATTCTGCATTTTGATGCCTTGACAGCCTTGTGCCATGTTTTGTGATACATATAACCAATAATTCCTGCCAGATAAAAGACAACAATCGTATTACATTATTAGACATTCTTCCACCTAAAAAACAACATTTATTACCAAAGTTGTGGATGCTTCTTCTCATCCATAAAACTGCATGTGTACTAATAAGAGTACATTTACATAGCGAAGGGTTACCTTATATCAACAATCAAATCATGCTTCTTAGACTTAAAGTTTGTGAAGGGCAACTTGCTTGTCTATTGGGGAATGCTGGGCCCTCATACTTATGCACAGGGCATTAAGGCTGTGGACTTTTTGTCACAACTTTAACCCATTAAACAGCAATGCGCACAAATGCGTCCTACTTTATTATTTTATTCTGTCTAACGCCAGACGATTTTTCTCGTCAACGAGAGAGCCGCACTCTTACGGGTTAATCAACGAGACGTAATGCGCATGATAATTTTTTGTCAACGATTCTTACTGACTCGTTTTATTCAGCTAACAAGTTTGATTCCATTTCATGTCTCTGAGAGTCTTCAGATTTCAAAATTTCCAGGGAGAGCATTCGCAGCCCCCACCCACCAATTTCTTAATGATGCCGTACATTGTCCACCCTACTTCTGTTTTGCTGGCTAATGCCACTGCTCGCAACATCAAATTTAGAAAAATAAGGTGAAAACTGACAAGGACTGCAGACATGCAAGGGCAGTCAACAACTGTCAAATTACTGAATGTGGGCCGGTCGTGAACCTTATATATTGTCATATTGATGTCATCAGAAACGGATCCAGCATAGTGGTCTCGGCTATGTTGCCCCCTTTGCTCCCTCTCTGGACTTGTATCAATACTGATCTATAGTAACTGTACAAACGATTTTCACACCATATTATGCTGTGAAAATCATTTTCTAGCACCATCGTTAACTGCCATTTTTAACTTATCTCTTAATGTACTTATATTGATTCATGGAAAAAGGCTAGGGTAACACCAATCATTAAATTTGTAGATATGAAAAAAATGTGATAATTACCGACCTATCTCAATTCTACCGATAATAAGTAAGATATTTGAGAAAGAAGTCTTTGATCAGTTATATGAACATTTATCTCAAAATTTATTGCTTTCTAAATAATAATCAGGATTTCGGCCAAAACACTCAACCATGTGTCCATGTCAGCACTCATCCAAATGTGCGACCAGTGATTAGAAAATATGGACAATGGCTTGTTAAACGGTGTTGCATTTTTTGACATTAGAAAAGCTTTTGACTCAATCGACCACTGTATTTTACTAAAAAAGATGAATCAGCAATTTGGAATTTATGGGGTTGAACTTAAAATGGTTTGAGTCTTATCTAACAAAGAGACAACAAGTGTGTTTTGTCAATGGTCATACATCGTCACCTAGACAAATAACATATGGAGTCCCACAGGGCTCAATTCTTGGCCCACTATTATTTTTACTACATATTTTTATATGCCAAAGTGTCTAAAGTCTACAACCTCTATGCGGACGATACTGAAATTTTTGCATCATCACTTGATTATGATACACTCGTTAAAAACCTAAATGATGATTTAAAAAATATTCAAACTTGGCTTGCCCTAAATAAGTTACAACATCATCCAACTAAAACAAAATTGATGTTCATTGGATCACCGTACAATCTTAAACATAGGATTGGTGAAGCTACTGTATTTTTTGGCGACAAATCAGTACCATTAACTCATTCTCTTGAAAGCTTAGGAGTAGAAATCGATGAAAATTTGAGCTGGGAAAAATATATTGATAAAATATGTAAAAAGGCAAGTGCCGGTATTGGGGATATTAAACGCGCTAAACCATACGTTGATATTAAAAATACACTACAAACCATATACAAGGCACTAGTGCAGCCATATTTTAATTATTGTTCCACCCTATGGGGGAAACTGTGGTAAATTGCTTCAAGACAAACTACAAAGATTTCAGCAACAAGGGGTAATAACTGGTGCCACTTACGATGTAAGGTCACTTGACATTCTTAACACCCTGTCTTGGGAAACACTTGATAACAGAAGAAAAAAATCCAAGACTGTGTTTATGTACAAAGTGTTAAATGACCACGCTCCACCGTGTCTAAAAGAATCTTTACAAAAGGAATGTAACACAAAAAATCTATAATCTCAGAAATAGCGAAAATGATTTAACTCTTCCAAAACCTAGAACAGGATATCTAAGAAGAAGCTGGGATATCTATGAAGTACAGCGGCGCTAAGTTATGGAATGATCTTTCGTCTACAGCTAAATCGGCGGATACTCTCGATAGCTTCAAAAGAGAGATAGATGCAAGCTATGCGTGCTAGACTAAGTCATCCTCACTGATTTCAAAAATATGGCGGACTGTCATGAATAGCGGACACTGATTGGTCCAATTTAAAGTTTGCATTATAACGACTGTATGACGACAGCGAAACAGCAAACATTTCTTGATTTGATGATTGATAAATTTCTTGCAAATATATCTTATTTTTGCTCGTATTTTTGCAAGACTTTGTAAATTTCAAGAAAGAAAAGACTAAAGAATGGGCTAAAAGAAGGGAGCCGACGTTAACAAAGGTAAGTTTGTTTTAAATATTTATTTTATAATTATTTTAAAACCCGACGGCCTTTGAGTATATGATAAAGTACATTTCTTGCAAGTTGTGTTTTAGCAAGATTTTGTAAATTTCAAAATCTTTCTGAGAGCCAAAAACGTCTAAAAGAATAGAGCAAAGTCGCCGACGTTAACGAAGGTAAGTCTGTTTTAAATATTGATGTATATTTTATCTTATAATTGATACATTTATAACTGATAGTGGTGGGCGATACGGCGAATATCGAACTAAACCTATCATTGCGTATATAAGTGAAAAAAAAGCATATAATTTCAGTGTAGTTTTATTAACTACCTTTTCTTTTGTATATTAAAGTATTTAAATAAAGAGGAAAGCAAAGTTATTTTCATGCGAGAATTTGAAATCAGCTTATTTCAAACTCAATGTTTACCGATAATTCGATAAAAGGCCGTTTAGTTTTGAGAACATTTTAAAACGTTTTGCGAAGCGTTTGTGATTGAATTTTTCATTAAATTGATGCTTATATTACGTATAATAACATACCTGGCATACACATGTTTGGGAAATTGATAATTTTGTTATTAAAAGTGATATTTTGGGGGAGATTTTTCAATTTTAAAACCAGGTTTAAAACTATTCTTAAAATTATCGTGTTACCATGACAACTACTTTCAATTCTTCATAATATTCAGAAAACATAATGTTTTGTCAGTAAGGCGAGGGTTTCTGCATGCATGTATTTTCTAGTTATGTAATATATATGTAGATTAGTTATCATGTGATACAGGCAAATGTATAAAATGACCACACCTAGCAGAAATTGCACCATTTAGCGTGAATTCCGTCAGGAGACACAAATCTGACCGAAAGACAAAACAAACCAACCGCCCAACCACCCAGAAATTCGTCCAGTTTGGGCGCTTCGGTTGCCACGCAACCTTTCCACATCTGTTCAGACCCATATTTTCATCCCAATACCTTCAATGAACTGAACAGATGAGGCGAGTGTTGCTGAATAGATTACTGATCCCCCCCTGGAGCGGCGGAGAAACAGTCTGAGATCAATCAACACTAATGCCTTACAAATTCACAGCGGGCAAGCAGAAAAGTTTGCTTGACCACGGTGGGAATCGGCGAACTTGCCACCTTTGGATATACTTGTCCAATGCTCTAACGAGTCCAATGCTCTAACGAGACCAAGTCGGTTCGAGTTCGTGATATTTCGAAACTTTGGTATTATGTACACAGGTGAATATAATGTTTGAGGTGTTATTCCTAGTGTGCACCCACACAGCCAGGGCAAACTCAATTCTCACCCGCCACCGTGCTCAGGCAAACTTCTCAGCTTGCCCGGTATGGATGCACACTAAGAGTAACATCACAAACATATTCACCAGCATACGTACATATGAACACCAACACATACAAAAAGTATCATATCTAAGAATACATTGATATCAAAGGAATTAAATGCAGTTCCGAAATATCACCAACTCGAACCGACATGACCTCGTAAATCATTTGGTAGAGCACAGTAATCTATTCAGCAACACTCGCCTCATCAGTTCAGTTCAATGAAGGTATTGGGATGAAAATATGGGTCACCTCCTCTTGTTCTCAGTTACTCATCCCACCCTACCCACCGATTCATGTCTTACACTTGTCTCCCAATCCGGCTTCTCCCAATCCTTTTCCCAATCCTTCTTTCCATCCTACTCCCATACCTCATCCCCAAACCTCAAAGTCTATCCTGTTTATGCAGTAGAATCGGTATGAGGGCGTGTGGTCAATGATCTAACATGATACACACAAAGAACACGTGTAAGTTGATTAATATCAGTCCAGTCCGCCGTTACTTGTGATATATCATGGGACGTCAACTTAACAGACGCTCCCATTGGATGTAGCACCGTCTCGAGTGGAAGATAATGCAGCACCGTATGCCTTCTTGACCAACAACATGATCCAAGATTTCGAATAATTCGATGTCTAAAGCGTTCGCTATTTATCGTTCGATGGCAGCCAGCAGGCACTAAATTGTGTTAGGATTTCGATGAATTCCAAAAATATTAGCGTCTCCAGCACGTAAAGTTTTGCCCCAAATTAATGTGGTTAAACATAAAATTATCGTCATCGGGGAAGCGAAGAAGCGCAGGAACTTTCACCTGGCCTAAGGCTGCAGGGCCGCCGCCACTAAAAACATGTATTTGAAATATACCTGATATGGGGAATCTGTTGCTCGCGTACGATCATCTCCCATTGTTCGTAATATTTATGTAGCTCAACCAAACGAAGGAATGAGGAATTAGGAATAATAAAGTAATTGGATCACCCAACTAATCGCCACGAAATACTCACGATTGAATTCTTCAATGTGTGGATGGACGGCCATGCCCCCACCAACGGCAGCAGCGTTCCCCCCATAATTAACCCATGTAGCCGTCTCTGGCCATGGGCGAGCTGCTTCCACAACCTGCAGAACATCAAACTTGAAATCATGCTCCATGGTAAATTTTTAACGTGAGCCTAGACAAGGAGAACAACCAAACCACTGTCAGTAGAGGGGCGACCGTCCCGACCCAGTAAATCAACCGGGGAAAGTATGTATGAAGGAACTTCCGTTTTCAGGACTGTCACTCTCCATGAGGTACGTGATTGGATGGCAAAAGGAGACGAAAAGTACCAAAACAATAAACAAAGACAGCATTAATAATCGGATTAATCTCGTAACTCTACATACACATGTAACTGATACATGTGAAAAGGATCGCTACCACAACAATGTTCGCATCATGGATGATGTCCTTACGATAATATGTATGAGTATTGAAAAATATCACACCACAATAACGGACATGCACATACATATTGTAAATGTTGAACTCGACGTCCGCGCGAAATATTTCGACCAGACGGAAAGAATTGGCCTTGTCATGTCATGTCATGTCGAGTATATCGTGCGAAGCGTTCTGCAAAGCCTCGACCAGATCCACCACTTTGGATTTATTAACTTCTAAGAACGAATGCAACGCCAAGGTCATAATTGTCGTCAGTAAAGATGGCCCCGACGCATTGCCATTGGTGAGTAAGTCTATTGAGTGTTCGAGTTCCTCACATTGAGAGCGATAGGTTTGAGGGAAAAATACATGCATATACTGATCTATATGTATAAAGATCCCATATACACATCCCATCGTGGAACCTAACAGGGTATATCTGATTTATCTCAACCTTAGTCAAATATGAAGACTAGTAGGAAAATATCCGATCTATACTCTACATCTTGGCGAGATTTAATCGTAGTTTATGACTCGTGAACCACGAACCATGAAACACTATGCATAGTGTTGGAAACCCAGTGGCGATATTCTATGTTCGAGTTTGAACAAGAGAATATTAAAAATTTCATTCAATTAGCGCAACACATACAGGGTGTATAAAAAAAAGGAGACCTTTAGAAATCAAGCATATTGTTAAAATTTGAATGCCTTTTCAATTGCACATATGCTGAACCGTAGTGCGTGAAATATTGATGGAGTGCATATATTAGAAAAAAAGGAGACCTTTAGAAACAACCATTGTTATAATTTGATTCCTGGAGCACTTTGCTAAACCCACGAGTGCGTAACATGCGATCTACGTACAGTATGCATGGCAGATTGTTCCCAGGAGCAGACAATCTTTTGTTTAAACGTTATTTCAAATTCTAAAGGTCTCCTTTTTCTAATATATGCGCCCCATCAATATTTCACGCACTACGGTTCAGCATATGTGCAATTGAAAAGGCATTCAAATTTTAACAATATGCTTGATTTCTAAAGGTCTCCTTTTTTTATACACCCTGTATAAATGCATGAATGAGTAAACTCAGGAGTATTGTTGATTGAAATATTTGAATAACAAAGGTCCTCAATTCAAACCACAGCATGTCAACATACAGGGTGTATAAAAAAAAGGAGACCTTTAGAAATCAAGCATATTGTTAAAATTTGAATGCCTTAGTTTTCAATTGCACATATGCTGAACCGTGGTGCGTGAAATATTGATGGAGTGCATATATTAGAAAAAGGAGGCCTTTAGAAATCAACCATTGTTATAATTTGAATCCTTGAGCACTTTGCTAAGCCCACGAGTGCGTAACATGCGATCTACGTACAGTATGCATGACAGATTGTTCCCAGGAGCAGACAATCTTTTGTTTAAACGTTATTTCAATTTCTAAAGGTCTCCTTTTTCTAATATATGTGCACCCCATCAATATTTCACGCACTACGGTTCAGCATATGTGCAACTGAAAAGGCATTCAAATTTTAATAATATGCTTGATTTCTAAACGTCTCCTTTTTTTGATACACCCTGTAGAACAGACCTATACAAAACTCTTGTATTATCAAATCTGTTACTCAAGGACACTAATTATACGCATGCCAAATAACGACAGTCATTCCACACCGCTCAAATCTTCCCGCGACATGTTCATCAAGGGGCTCTATACAGGGTGTATCAAAAAACCGCAACCTCGGAATTTCCCAAGAAATCGACATGGTTTTAAAGACAAAAGATTTTAGGCGCCTGGGAATTTAAAATAGCACAACTGTCAAAATTACTGCATACGCGAGTGCATAAAGAAAAATGTATGCATTTATTTAATGCACAACAACAGTAATATGATCTATTAGCAATTCGATTTCAATTCCCAGACGCCTAAAGTCTTTTATGCTTAAGAATTGCAAAGTGATTTCTTAGGAAATTCCGAGGTTGCGTTTTTTTTTATACACCCTGTATATAACGCCATTGCATGCAGTCATATAAAATTAACGAGCATTCACACCAGTTAGAGCTTCCCGCATGATCAAGCATGCTATGCTAGTATGCTACAGTGCACTGGTTACACATAGACCAAACAGGAATAGTCATAGTTTCACACAGCTCAAGCCTTCCCGCGACAGATTTGTCACAGGGCCCTGGAGACAAGGCCAGTTTCATAAAGAGAAATGCACGTTTACACCAGTTCAAGCTTCCCGTATATTGATCAGCTATGCTACAGGGCACTGGTTACACATGTGGCAAACAAATAATTAACTAGTCATGTCACACAGCTCAGGCCTTCCCGCGACCATTTGTGTCACGGGGCGCTGCATATAAAACCACTTTCATATAAAGTAAAGAAATTAATTCAAACTGCCCTCATTACCAAGCATCGTACGGGGCACGGGTTACACATGTGCCAAACCAATATAGTCATTCCACACTGAGCTCAAGCCTTCCCACGACATAGTCATATATGTGTCACGGAGCGTTGCATACAAAGCCACTTTCATGCAAAATAAACAATCAGAATCAGCACACCACTTCAAGCCTCCCGTATTCTGGAGTATTTTACGCGGGGCATTGGTTACGCATGTGGCAAAAAAATCTAGTCATTTAACATAGCTCAAGCCTAATTCCCACGACATATTTGTCTCGGGGCGCTGTAGACAAAACCACTTTCATACAACTGAATAAACGATCATTAGCACCAGTTCAAGCTTCCCGTATTATCAAGCATTCTACGGGGCACTGGTTACACATGTACCAAACAAATACAATCATTTCACTGACAGCTCAAGCCTTCCCACGACATATTTGCTACGGGGCGCTGTAGACAAAACCACTTCATCATATAACTGAATAAACAATCATTCACACCAGTTCAAGCTTCCCGTATTATCAAGTGTTCTACGGGGCACTGGGTACACAAGTGCGAACTAGTATAGTCATTTCACACATGCAGCTCAAGCTTTCCCACAACATATTTATCACGGAGCGCTGTAGACAAAACCAGTTTCATATAAAAAGAAAACGATCATTCACACCCGTTCAAGCTTCCCGTATAATCAAGCATTCTACGGGGCACTGGGTACACATGTGCCAAACCAATATAGTCATTTCACACAGTTCAAGCCTTCCCACAACATATTTGTCACGGGGTGCTGTAGACAAAACCACTTTCATCACATTAAACGAATGTTTACACCAGTACGTTCAAACTTGCCATATGGTCAAACATGTTACGGAATGTTCCTATATCATATTATCCAATTCGTCGATACACATGCATGATACCACAGAATAAAGATCAGTAACAGAAGGGCAACTCAGCGGTGCAACGTGTCCTCGTTTTTTTATGCAAAAATGTGCAGTTTACTGGCCAGAAGGCGGAGCAGCCAGCCAGTACAGCGTGTTTATTGGCCAGAAAATGTCATTGACTGGCTAGGAAAATGGCGGCCAACATGCGTAATGCGACATGCGCGAGGACAAAAACTTCAAAGCTTCCGACGTAAGTTGCCCTTCTATGTGGATCTTTATTCTATGATGATACCAACAATCAGTTATTCATTTCAACGATAAATAACCAGCATTCGAACTAGCATTGCCGCCCATGCACGAGGGGAGCCATGACAATGAAACTCGTATAAAGCGCCCATGCACGTACAAGCGAGCACGATTACGATTACATTATAACGAACACAGTTATACCTCAAAATCGTCCGGGATTTGTTGCCGTTGTGGCGCTGCGGGAGGATCTTGCAGTAAGACTTTGGCGTGATCGATCGAGGCCTTGCGGAACAGCTGGTGGCGCTGCTTGAACAAGATATTGCTCTTCCTCTGCCACGACTCTCAACGAAAGTCGTACAGTTCGCGTCGCCTAATTTTTGTCTTTCGGTTAGATGTGTGTCTCCTAACGGAATTCACGCTAAATGGTGCAATTTCTGCTAGATGTGGTCATTTTATATATTGCCTGTATCACATGATACCTAATCTACATATATATTACATAATTATACCACATTCCTTTTACATACTAATTAGGAAAAGTACATTTATTATGCCGAGGGGGGGGGCATGAAGATGTTAAGGGGGCACCGAAATATTTTCTGGCATTAAAGGGGGGGGGGCTCTGAAAGTTCTCGATATACTGAAGGGGGACTCTAAACTTTTCAAAGTTTTGGCCCCAGCAAATTCAAGTTAAAATTTTGACATTTAGGTAAAATTTGCGTAATAAAGTAATTATTTTTGTGAAATGATAACCATTTTTGTAAAATACAGTCAATTTCCATGCAATTTGTTTGCGAATTTGCTTTAGAAAACGCCAGAAATTCAGTCCTAGAGATTCAAAAATGTAAAAATTTCCTGGAGGAGGACCCCCCAGACCCCCCTTTTCTCCAAAAACTTAGTATGAGCTCGAGTGCCAATCAATCACAAAAAGCTTTATTACAATTATTACACGTATAATCCTCCGACATCCCCC
>CACRXK020004622.1:5655-30921 GCA_902702795.2 Paramuricea clavata | reverse complement strand
TTTGAATGTCTCGTCTTTTAACGAATATTCAAGCCCTCTTTTCGCTACTAAGAACAACTTTCATAGCTCTTTCAGTATTTGCCATTGAATATAATTTAATAGTAGTACGATTTAAACCACCTTTAAACGTATAAAAAACCATTTTGTATACTATATTCTGATGAGAATCTTTGTTTAAAACAATATCGATTGTGAGCGTGTGCCCGCGCGAATTTAGTAAGCGGAATAAACAAAAGCAATAAAAGCGCATGCGCCATTTATCTCATTTTGGATAAAAAAAATTCGATTTCCCCAGAGTCATGCCACAACCTAACCCGCGAACAGGCATACTCTGGGAACGAGATTGGCAATTAGTTTGAAAATAATTTTTATTCGTTTTTAAATATTTTCTGTGACACGTGACAAGCTACAGTATATAGTAATCGTAAAGTAATAGCGCGGGTTAGCAGTAAAATACAGGCTTTCAAATCACGAAGTGGTGTTCTTAAGCCAGTTTTCTACTAGGCGGAATTCAGTGTTCACGCGAAGCGACTTTTCTCTTTGTCGGCATCGCTTTGCCCACGTGATAAGCGATACTGACAAAGGAAATACTCCAAAAGGCAAAACTGCTTTATAATCAGAAATCATGTTATTACTTATAATCATAAATCTTAATGTTTTTATGCATCAAATATATGCTAAACTGCATAAACCAAATAAGTTTCCGAAACTCAACGAGCAAAGCGAGGTTGAGCTCCAGTGCATTTTTTAAGGATTCTTCGGTGATGGGGCAAAAGTACCAAAGGGCCCATTTTCCTTGCCCTCCCCCAGCATAGTATGCGATCGCCGAAGGTGTGAGCAGATTACCGCAGGGGTTGAAGCTGGGGGCATGTCGGCCCTCCCAGGAAATTTTTAAAATTTGGATCTCTGAAATAGCATTTCCTGCATTCTGAGAACACATTTAAAAAATCTCAGCTTCTCAAAACAGTTTTAATGGTGAAATTTGTAATAAATTGCATGCTAAACATTCAAACATAACATAAGTTTATGTATGCTCACCAACAAATTTTGTTTTTTAAACTTCTTTTCAATGTTACAACACAGGTCCTAGCAGGGCCTTTTTATGGATTTTCCCGTGGGGGCATTTTATGTAGTTTTTCAGTCGTACTTTTCTGCCAAAGTATATTATCAGGATAGAAAAAGAAATTGGCAGAATTAAATTGCATTTCAGCGTTAGAGTTCAACAAATTATTAAAATACCTGTGGCCTTGCTGTCCGGGGCCGCTGTGTTGCAGTCTTGCACAGACCAGATGTTCAAATAAAAAGACAACAGAATCTCTTATATAGAAAGTAAGTAAAAATTATGAATTATGAATCTATAAGTGGTTTAAACTGATATATGCAGTACATCTTGCCGCTTCTTTAGTAGTCGATTCCATGCATTAGAGTTCGTTAACAATTTAAAGTAATATATACTGACGTGTATCTAGCCGTTAACGGTCGAGGAAATTTTGTTTGTTGATAAAAAAAGTCTAGCGTTCATATCAAGTCGTCTGCCTTTGTTGAAAATATAGAGTAGTGCAATTCTAAATCTTCGCATACGGAAGAAGTAGACAAAAGGATTAATGCATGCGTTAATATAGATAAATGAAAATAATTTCCTCCATGTCATGAAGTCTGAAATGGACATCATCTGAAGTACAGCATAGGGTAAATACGTGGCGTAAAATAAGCAGACAACAATGAATGTATTTAACGCAGATTTAAAAAAAACACTTTCCACCTTTTCTCGTTTTGAGGTAATCTGTAATGAATTTGAATTGTTCATATTGCGCCCAGCATGTGCTGATAACTGATTTTTGACGGCTTTGAAAACCACTGTATACAGAGAAGCAACAAAAAGCATCTTTACTAAAACAAGAGCGCTGAGGGATTTATCCAGTACATGATGGTGTTCACGCGCAGATAAGAAATCGAAGAAATGGGCGATGACCAATGCTATTGCCACAAGCCAAGATCCAGTAATCATCAGCAATGTCTTTGACCTAGTTATAAACGTTGCATATCTCAACGGATAGACCACTGCGACAAACTTATCCACAGCAACGGTCAATACTGCCGTGCCACTTAAAAACAAACAGAACGTATTTAGAGACGTGTAATACTCAGAGTATTCGCCTCTTCCCAAATTTGTAAGATAAATATTCCAAGGTAGAAACGTTGTCAACGATATAAAATCAGCTAAGGCCACATGTAGAATTAGTAAATCTGAATTTTTACGACGTAACTCGCGTCTTGTTACGAATAAAATGATGACAAAAAAGTTCGCCGTTGAACCAACAATGACTTGCACTGAAGCAAAGGATATAAGAAGATTTACCTCCATATCGTTCATCAATTTTGATGTAAGATTGCTCATTCTTACACGGAGTGAAACAAACTACATTAAAATTTGTATTGATTAATTTTTAAAATTAAATTTAATCATACACATTTCCATTCCTGACATATATGCGTATGAGAAGTCGTGAATTTACATAATTCATAAAACGTAGAAATTTGAGCCAGTCTGAATTTATAAAAGAGGCTGATTCGTGAATCTTGTTTGCTCATATGGCATACTGTACTTTCATGCTTAATCAAATATACATGAATCTGTGCCAAAGACAAAGAAAACTGTCATTGGATGACATAGTTTGTTCAAAAATTACAACATGTAAGGAAATTATAGCCGACGTCATATTCTATCTAGCTTGGTAATAAAATGAGGATGAAAAGCGAAGTTGTGATAATGTATATTATCAAATACTTAATTGCGGGCGCGTGGGAAACAAGATCTTTGAACAGCCTATTATTAAGGAAATATAACTAGCATGATGCTCATTCGGTGTCGCCGTTTTAAAGAAGGACCGTTTACGCGGGCGATTTTTGCTGCGATTTTAGGCGCGATTTTCTCCTTTTGGAGGATGTGAAGGAGTGGATGAGTTACAAAATGTTCCAGGTTATGAAATCGCATAATAACATCATTAAGTAATCCACTCCTTCACATCTTCCAAAAGGAGAAAATTGCAACTAAAATCGCAGCAAAAATCGCCCGTGTAAACGGGCCTTATAAGTAGCAATTAACAGGTCGATCCGTAAAAATGTTTGCAGCCCAATTCACATGTTCATGACTTCGTGTAACCCAGATGTTTGCATCATAATGTGTGAACATTGAGTCGAACAAAAGGAGCCAAACATTTACATTTTGTGCACAACACTGATGCGATGCCAAATATTTCATTGGTCTGGCATACTGCGAACGTTCATACAGCTAAGTAGTAATTCTGAAACAATCGCTTACAACTTTCCACACTTTTCCTTCAGCAGTAAGGACAAAGTTCTGAGAAAAAATCTTAGGTTTGTTATCTTCGTACTCAACAGTGCCACCAACAAATACAGCAATAGTTGTGCTTCCTGGAACTGCTCGCTCTGAAAAGCATGGAAATGTTTGATTTAGTCTTTCAGTATTCTGCAACTTAATACTTAATTAAAAGAGCAAATAATTCATTATAACGTTTATTTGTGAAACATTACGCTCATATTAAAAGAACCGATGAAATGCTTGAATTTAGACCGAAAACTGACTTTCGTCTCACCTCACAAAAACACAAATTTAGTTAGCACCTCTTTTCATGTACCCATAGATATCCATGCATGCATGTACGCTGGTTTATTTTCATAGCACATGATATTATATATATATATATTATATATATATATATATTATATATATATATATATTATATATATATATATATTATATATATATATATATTATATATATATATATATATATATATATATATATATATATATATATATATATATATATATATATATATATATATATATATATATATATATATATATATATCCGGGTGGCCCAAAAAAAAGTACTCCTGTTTGATTCGTAATAACTTCTAAACAAGTAAAGTTTTTAAAGAGAAATAACTTGCATTAAATAGAGGAAGGACTAACTTAGATTTTGATATATTACAGTTGTATTTAACTTAAAAATTCACGGAGATATTAATGTTAAAAATGGGGAGCATATTTTGGAATGTGTCTAAAATTAGCGAAAATCGGCATATCAAATATTAACTCCAGCGTTTGTTTGCTTAATGACATATTAGGCTAACTTGTATTTCAGCGAATTATCGTTAAGGTTTGTAAGGGATATGGCGTAGATTTAGACATCTTACATGTAAGTCTTAGCTCATTGTTTCCTGAAATATGAACGTTCGAAATTATGCAAGTATTTAATATTAGGTCTTTGCAAACTTAAATGTACATGAAAGACTGACCATGGAAGGCAGGCGCTTAAATTTTTCGTATTCTTAAATAGCCTAATTTTTTTATGTTTTTAATGGGTTCAAACAGACTGAGTAGATTATTTCTCGGTTAGAGCAGGATGAATATTCTTTATTGAAGGAAATAATATTGCTTTTTGCAAATACACATCACCGTATCAACGCTACTATTTTGTTACGTTTTGTTCCAAAAATGTTGCATGTCTCTGGGGAGTTGCTTAATTGTTATGTCTTATGGAGTTGTATGGTTTGATTGTGTTTCATATAATTCTCAGTTTACTCCATGAACTTGCCAAGATTAAGAAACGGCAAAAGAGTTTGGGTGTTCTTAACAAGATTTCAGAACGTTGCAGAAGTTAGAAGAGCTTCACAATTCCGTTGTGACAGCATGCCCTAATTCAGAACTACGAACGATCCAATGACGATCCTTCGCGATGCAGTGGTCTCATGAAATAAGGAAACGTATTCGTGCTAGGAACACACGCGAATTTCGGACGAATGAATCTTGCTTGTATTTTGTAGATATAATAATACTTTGTTTCATAATAAACAATTTGTCAAGTGTCATTTATTTACTGGTAATAGTGCATGTTTCAGTCGGGCAAATCTTGATTAATATTTGATACGCCGATTTTTGCATATTTCAGACACATCCAGAAATATCCTCCCGAATTTAAAGATTAATATCTCCGTGAATTTTTAAGTGAAATACAACTGTAATATATCAAAGTCTAAGTTAGTCCTTCCTCTATTTGATGCAAGTTATTTCTCTTTAAAAGCTATACTTGTTTAGATGTTATTACGAATCAAACAGGAGTACTTTTTTTTGGACCACCCGGTATATATATATATATATATATAAGCGCAAAGCATGATGGGAGCACTGATTTCAAGCTTAGTAGTTGATTATTGCACCTGCTTGTCAGTGAAATGTTTTTGCAGGGAAATATTTATCATGTCTCTCAGAAATGGGCTCCATATATGCTTTCTAAACTGCTTAAATCGTGCTATATATATATATATATATATATATATATATATATATATATATATATATATATATATATATATATATATATATATATATATATATTTTGTATATAACAGGGAGTGGCAAATCACTCTCCTGGATTCAGAAAGTAAAATATTCATGCATACATAATGCCTAGTTCTTTTACATGCAAAGCCTGGAATAGAAAGACAAATTTTCCTCCACATTTAATCGAAACGTGACGATTTGTCCTTACTCACCTGTTCTTAGCCTATACAGTACGACATTAACAAAAATTACATGCATACTAACAATAGCTTTCTCATATTAAAGATTTTTTAGTTATTTTGGGACAGTAAAGCACACAAAGAAACAACCTGCAGTGAAAACATATCAATCCCTCACTGAGGTACAGAATGTAAGAAAGCTATATACTGTAGGTAGGTGGTTTGCAGATAGGAAGTACAGTACAGTACAGTAGACTGTAGTTAATATCAAGTATACCTGAAACTGGCTGACAATCCATGGAATAAATGTTATGAACAGTTGTAGGTAGAGAAACAAAAAATTCATTCAATTTATCACTTCCTTTTATATGATGTCCATTCCATACCAAACTGGAAGCATCAGAATACAGTTTTGATACAACCTATAGCATAATTTAAAATAGCTGCATGGCAGTGATTCATTCACAGAGGATAAAGAAACATCTGTGTTGCGAGCTACCTAATTGGTATGCAATGAAAATAAATTAGTAAATTACCACAGCTTTAGTATATATAATTATATCAATGTTTGTCTATGGCTTTTGATCAATTACCTATAGCAGATTTATTTGCTATTATAGCACGTTTGTGACCATGGTAACTGACAGAATTTTGCTGTATAATTATGTACGTATATTAAAAAATACCCTGTGGCTATATGTACAGACTTCCCCAGGGCTCTCTCCTCCACAGAGGCGTTTTTAGTCAAACATACAGGCTTACCCGCGAATTGTAGCCCTGCATGTGTTCACCAATAACCAATTACTGAAAATGCATTACATTTTCAAGGTATATACAGCCCACATTTTAAACTAAAATTGCGAATAAAAACCTCAGCATCCAGAGAAGAGTGTTACCAGGCTATATTTACAGCACACTGTCTCGTATAGTTGGAGTAAGATTTTTAAGTAAACAGCCATTTTGTCAAGGGGAGAGTGCTGCTGCTCAATGGATTAATTTATAGTACAACTCTTAATATATTTTGCATTCCAACTGGCATGAGATAAATCACACTTTTGATAATTGACGTGTGCCAAGGAATGCATGTGTGATTGTGGCCTGTAAGTTGTGATTCAATAAGTTTAAGAAGAAGCATTTGAAAACTGAGCTTGTCTATTTAAAAACTGGTAATTGATTGATTGCATGTAACCTCTCCAACCTGTATTATTTAATAAGGAATTTGTTTTTAGGTGCTTTCTCAACATAGACGAATTTTCAGATTTTGCTCGCTTTTCAAACTTAACTGTAAAATAAAATGCTAATTTACTACTAAGTGTACAATATCATTGGCGCGAGGGTATAATAACATTCACTGAAATATGGTACAAATGGTGCCAAATGGCCAGAAGTCAGTATATCCAGCTGGCTAAATTAATCAAACTGGCAAACTCTATTGTTGTATCAACTTTATTTTATCATACTACACTGTAAAAAGTTATTGATTGGGATTTATGAGGTGTAGATACAGCAGTAATTCACAGACAAATAACCAATTAAAATACTACCCCAAATACTCAGCACGGTAGGCTGATTCAATTGGGGCTATGCTCTGTCTGTCCACCAATCATCCATAATTCAGTGATAAAGTAATTAAAACAAAATAAACAAAACAAAACTCCCCGGTTTCCATGACCATACAAATAACAACTTCGTACTATTTATACTGTACTAGAATATTTTTATCACATATTTTGAAAACGAAATGTAACACTGTGTTACAACACATGCATGGTACTGTATGGAATGAAAATATTATAAATATAACGAGACAAAGTCTGTTTTCGGTCCCCTAAATGTAGCGACAGGGTAAAAACACCTAGATTTTGGGCATCTCGCTTGATGCCTTGATAGAACAACGGCTCAATCTTGCAAGGATCAGTATAAGAATGTATATTATAGTAAAAATGTCATATAATATATATTTTAAAATGAAATTTACTTGCCTATTTGACAGTGTGTGTTCTCCTTTTATTCCTTTTTTGGCAGTAATCGTCACGCTTTCTAAGTTCAATATACAAGGGATTTTGATTTGCATTGTTAAAAATGGTCCAAAACTTATACATCTCGCTGAAGCGCATCTCAGTATTTTCAAAGAACGGCGTCTGTTCTACATGCCGGCGAATGTTTTTGGAGAATAAAGCAGTTTGCCAAGTGATTGCCAAGCCAATTGCGCATCTTATCAACTTGACAATCAGAAGCGGAGAAATTCCTTTGGAATGGAAGGAGGCAAAGGTTACACCTATTTTTAAATCGGGCAAAAGAAATGAAGAGAACAATTATAGAACTATCTCAGTTCTCCCTTTGATCTCCAAGATAATGGAACGTTCAACCCAAGTCCAGCTTGTGGCATTTCTTACAGAGAAAAACGTCTTATCCGTACATAATCAGGGTTCCGTAAGAATCATTCCACTGAAACTGCTGTTGTCCATGTTGTTGACCATATATTGCAACATATGGATAAGCAGCATGTGACAGGTGCAGTGTTTGTAGATCTCAAAAAGGCCTTTGATCTTGTCGATCATGAATGCCTTTTTTAGAAGTTAGAACACTATGGAATTAGAGGTCAGATCCTGAGCTGGTTTCGGAATTACCTCACAAGCGGACACAAAGAGTAAATTATGCAAATGAACTATCTCCTAGTCGAGTGTTGAATTATGGCGTTCCCCAGGGATCTGTGCTTGGACCGTTGTTATTTGTCTTACACATTAATGACTTGCCAAAATGTCTATTAAGCTGCTCAATCAGTATGTACGCCGATGACACAATAATTTATTTTTCGGGTTCTGATACCAATGAGATAATGGAAACCCTTCAAAATGATTTAGATCGTGTTGCACAATGGATGACTTCTAGTAGATTTGTTTTAAATTACAGCAAAACTAAGGTTATGCTTTTTGGAACAAAACAAAAACTTGGTCGTTTCAGAGACTTTACCATCCAACTACAAGGCAAACTAGTTGAAAGAGTGCCAAAGTTTAGTCCCCTTAGGCGTAATGCTAGATGAACAAATATCACGGAAAGAACATATGGAAGAGATCTGCAACAAAGTCAGCAAGCGATTAGGTCTACTTCCGCCAATACGGTCTTGCTTGACAATTGAGGCATTAAAATGTGTTTTACAATTCAGTGGTGCAACCCATTTTTGACCGACCTGCCTGCTGGGTGTTCTCAAAGCCTCCAAAAACTGCAAAACCGTGCAGCACGAATAATATTACAACGAGAAAGCTCCAGAAATACGTTTGACATCTTAAATTGGGTAGACCTATCTACTCGTAGACAAATTCACAAGTGTGTTTTAGTATTTAAATGTTTGAACAATTTAGTCCCAGAATACTTAAGTGGATATTTCGTAAGGAATTCAAACATTCATTCTTATAATACTAGAAGGCAAGATGATTTGCATTTACCTAAACCAAATCTTAGTCTGGGCAAGAGATCTTTTATATACTCGGGATCACTGCTTTATAACAATCTTCCAGATAGGCTGTTGGGGTATATCGATATACCGATAATTATCTTTTTTTATAAATACCGATTACTCGATATTGAAATTTTCGATATATCGGAATATCGATATTTTTCGGTATGTATGGTACTTTCCGTTTTTCGATAAATATTGGAATATCGATATTTTTCGGATACGTTTACGTTTGTATATTTAAACGTCATATCAAGCTTTTTCAAGCGATGATTGGAGTTATTTCAGAAGGACAAAGACGATCAATGTGCTTTTAATCCGTAAATTAAGGTTAGAGCGAGAGTTAAAACGTATTTGTTTACGTTGACGTTGCAAGGTGTATACAGCTATTTCACTGAAAAATTAAGGTTGTCCACGAGCAAAGCGGAAAGGTCGAATACGAGCGCGAAAGGCTGCTGGGAATTGCTAACAAATTAATGAATTTGCATATGCAAATTCATTAATTTGTTAGCGATTCCCAGCAGCCTTTCGCGCTCGTATTCGACATTTCCGCTTTGCTCGTGGACAACGTTAATTGAAATAGCTGTATGTCATATTTCGCTTGTCAAAAAGTGAACTTCTAGAACATAAACAACGGTGGATTACAAAATGTTTTAGAAACAACAAAAACTAACCTTATTGCACATTGTTTATCTGGTGAGATAGGACAATCTTTGTTTCAAATTCGCAGTTAAATGACATGCTTTGAAACAAATTTCTCGGTCAAAAATATCACACATGATTTATCCAGTGCGGTAATCAATGCTAATATGCATTTCTAAAGCGGACATTTCACAGGCTACTGATCACTGGCCTCACACTTTATTAAAAATATCACGCACCCAATGAGTCAAAGCTGTTATATTGTGGCGGTTTGGCATCATTTGAAAACAGAAAAAATTCAATTGAAAAAATTAAGCAAAATACAATCGTGAAAAAATATCGGTATTTTTCCAGGTATCAGTTTTTGTTTTTTTTCAAAATACTGCAACAGCCTACTTCCAGATGGAATTAAAAAGGCAGGGTCCTTGTCTAGTTTCAAGACCCTTATAGAAAGACACAGTTTTAAATAATTACTGCAGTAATACTCATTGTGTGTTTGATATATAACAGATTTTAGCATTAGTACAATTAGGTTATTATAATCATAACATTGTATTATATACTTACATACTATATATGTACTATATAATTATTATATCTTCTTATTGCTGTAAAGAAGGCTCTTCCCTATTGTGGAGGAAGAGGGAAGAGCCTGGGAACAAGGTTGGGCCCCTATATGGATACCAGCTTAGTGCTGAATGGGCTATCCTGCTAAAATAAAGTTATCTTATCTTATTATATAAAGTATAGTGTTTTATAGAGATTTCGAGCACTGATATCTCACATGTGAGATTATTCATGATAATCTCCACATGTGAAAATTATCGCTTTTCAATTATCGCTTTTCTGTAAAAATTATCGCTTTTCAAAGACTGTCCTTTATATAATAAACAGAAAAATACATGGGTGCTTGGAAATACCAGATTTATTTCTCGTGTTGAACATGATATCTCACTGCGCTCACTCGTGAGATATCATGTTCAACACTCGAAATAAATCTGGTATTTCCGCACACCCATGTATTATTCTCTATTTATCTTATAGTTTGAGGGGGAGAATAAAGCAGTTTGAGGGGGAGAATTTTTTATAATTAATGCTTGTGCCAACGGATCAACAATCGGGAATCGTTTGTCTATATCATGACTAGTAGCGGCCGCCCTGACTGGAAAGTTTGGAAATTGCACAACTGAGATTTCGAAAATTTATTAGTAAATATATAGAAAGCATCAACATTGCACGCTTGATATCTCAGTTGTGCAATACAAACTTTCCACACTGGGCGGCTGCAAACATCAGGTGCAAACTGCAAATTAGTCTTTGAAAATTTATATTAGCCCAACAAAAGAGGAATATAAAAAGGAGAACACACACTATCAAATAGACAAGTAAATTTCATTTTAAAATATATATTTTATGACATATTTGCACTATAATATACATTAGCATTAGTACACTGATCCTTGCAAGATTGCCGGATTGGGCCTCCTGTGATGTGATACTACAACTATTGACAATTGAAGTGGTTTTGTTACTTTTGTAGATGGAAATTTCAATTGGAAGATAATACAGGTATACAATTTTCAGACCTAACCAGATTAGGGCATATATATATTCGAAATTCCCATCTACAAAACCTCTCCAAGTAAAAAATACTTACATGTCTTCGTTTATCAAATGTATCATAGTAAAGTTGAATGAATTCTTCTCCCGATTGAGAAGCTTGCTCGGCCAAAAGCTTCCTGCTCTATTAAATAAGATGTACGAGATCATAAATTTTATACAGTCTTTTGCTTGTTACACATGTTTGCAAAATATATTATTAAAATCAAATGATTTTATATTTTTACCTCCTGTTTTGACGCCATATTGAATTTGGCAGTTTTACGGTCCTGGGGACGAGGTTGCAGTTTTTTGGTTTATGTGTTAATTTAAAATTGTGGCCAAGACCTGGAAAAATCCATATACAACTATAAATGCCATATACAGGTTGGTACACAGGTATATAATTATTTACAACGAAGTACATTCATATAAGACTATTAAAAGTGTATTTGCTGGACTTAAAATCATTAAAATCAATATGATAGATGGGTATAATATGGTCACTTATTGGTATTCCAAAACTATGACAAGGACAATGTTCTTATTTCTTTTGTACTGTGCGCTACTCACAACGTTCGTCTTTTCTGGTAAGGATGCTGCTGCAAACTCATGCACTACTGCTTGTAATAGTAAGGCCACAAAGGATTGTGGGTGCTCAAAGACCTCTCGTACCAATAGCCATACTAAGGAAACTTCCAAAGACCATGAAAAATTTAAATGGACTCAGCCACATCCCACAGAACAAGATCATGGTCTCCAATATGGATTGATGGTACTTTTACAAGGTGGTGAATTTGTGATGGGTACCAATAATCCCAAAATAGTATCTGATGGTGAAGGACCTGCAAGAAGAGTTAAGCTCAATGCTTTTTACATGGATCAATATGAAGTCTGTAATCATGATTTTGAGATGTTTGTTAATAAGACAGGTTATATCACTGAGGTGAGTATCCAGGCCATAGCGAAGAGGCTAAAGCAAGGGGAGTGTAGTATCGCAATACAATGTCCCGATAAAAACAATTTGACGATAAATCTGTTGTTTTGCCGACAAGACGTTTTCAGGGAGTGTCACCACACCCCCCCTCCTCTACAGCGATGGCCCTAGGGAGTATTACTTCTTTAACCTATTAAGTTTTATATTAAATGTTGCATCATAATGTGCTCTTCTTTCGTTGTCTTGATGGTGCTCAATGGATTAATGAGCATGGATTATTTTCAGAATAATGCCTTTTGGATCCCCTCCTCCCCATACACTGAGGCCTTTTTGTAGTCACATAAAAAAGTTGGGTTGTTCCAGATCTGAATCTCAAGAGTGGGGGTATTCTACTTCGGATACTAGAAATTCCACTATTTTTTATGTCAGGCTGAAGTGGTTCTTATATAATAGATACTTAGTGAAAAATCAAGCTGAGTTGGTTCATAATTGGTTCTCATTGTGGAAGGTGTGGATGTTTTCCATTGTGGCCACACAACTACATTTTTGAAAGCTACTGTTTTGTCCTTTAATTAATAAGATCTGATATCTACTATTATATATTATGGGTATTTCACACTAATATTTCTGAGACTGGGTGAAGCTGAAGGTTTTGTTGCATGGCAGTGGTGACACGTAACACTTTTAACTATAAAGTAGGGTGAGAACTATTAAGGGCCCTGGGCAGCTGACAGTTACTGCATGCCAGTTAATAGGGTGACAAGAATATCCAGTTGCCTTCATCCACAAAACGTAACAGTCACATATCAGTTCAAGACACTCAGCTGGAAACTGCAGCAGAAGTGGAAATAATATTCAACGATTCTTTAATTAGAAGAACTATAGTCTGGTATTAAGGGGCTTTGGTGGTGCAGTCGTCAGAGTAAGCACCTAGCTTTCACCTCGGAGCTAGATTGTGGGTTTGATTCTTGCTAGGAACTCAATGTGAAAATTAAGAGTCAATGCTCCGCCAAAAGTTGTGGGTTTTCTCAGGGTGCTCTGGGTTCCTCCCACAAGAAAAGTTGACAGGGTAGGTTAGGATACAAAGTTAGGAATTCAAAGCAATATCACAATTGTTGTAAAGATACATAGTCTAGGCTAAGTAGGTTAGTATACATGTAAATAAGTGAACAATTTATGTATGTATCTGAAAAGAAATTGTGGAACGAAAATAAGTTACGGATGTAATTCAATCAATATGCTTCATACATGTAGTTGCATTAAACTTTGTTCATCTGTCTCTCATGTGTGGATATGTGTGCAGCCATTCCGTTACAATGGCAGAACGTTATTTTTCTATTAAACTGAAGCTTATCCCAGGTTGACAATCTTGCCAAGATCCCAGCAAGATCTTGACAAGATCTTACCCAAGATCTTACCAAGATCATGCCAAGATCTTACATAAACCCTGCAAGATCATGGAAAGATCTTGCATGATCTTGCAAGATCTTTCCAAGTTCTTGCAGGATCTTACCTAAGATCTTGCAGGATCTTGCAAGATCTTGCCAAACATCTTGCAAGATCTTGCCATGATCATGACAAGATCTTGCCATGATAATGGCAAGATCTTGCAAGATCCTGCAAGATCTTAGGTAAGATCCTGCAAGAACTTGGAAAGATCTTGCAAGATCATGCAAGATCTTTCCATGATCTTGCAGGATTCATGTAAGATCTTGCCATGATCTTGGTACAAATCCTGCAAGATCTTGCCATGAGAATGGCAAGATCTTGCAAGATCTTGCCATGATAATGGCAAGATCTTGCAAGATCTTAGGTAAGATCCTGCAAGAACATGGAAAGATCTTGCAAGATCCTGCAAGATCTTAGGTAAGATCCTGCAAGAACTTGGAAAGATCTTGCAAGATCATGCAAGATCTTTCCACGATCTTGCAGGATTTATGTAAGATCTTGGCATGATCTTGGTACAAATCCTGCAAGATCTTGCCATGATAATGGCAAGATCTTGCAAGATCTTGCCATGATAATGGCAAGATCTTGCAAGATCTTAGGTAAGATCCTGCAAGAACGTGGAAAGATCTTGCAAGATCCTCAAGATCTTAGGTAAGATCCTGCAAGAACTTGGAAAGATCTTGCAAGATCATGCAAGATCTTTCCATGATCTTGCAGGATTTATGTAACATCTTGGCATGATCTTGGTACAAATCCTGCAAGATCTTGCCATGATTCTCCAAGATCTTACCAAAATCCAGCAAGATTTTGCCATGATCTTGCCAAAAATCCTGCGAGATCTTGCCATGATCCTCCAAGATCTTACCGAAATCCAGCAAGATCTTGCCATGATCCTCCAAGATCTTTTTGAGAGAAAATAAAGGGAATCTTGTCTGTTCTTAATAATGTTGTTCTAAAGAATCGAGTTTCAAGATGGAACTTTTATTCGGAGGTTGTTTCATACTTTACTTCGTGAATTATATTAGCATTGACACCATTGTTATTGCAAGTTCTTCGATTTTGTTTTTCTTCGCATATCGCGGCACTTTTGAATTTTGATTGCACGCATCCACGATAATTTGGCGTGTTTACTGTTCTCTGTACTTTTTCTTCGCCATACTTGGCATTGAGGACAGCTATATCGTAAAAAAAGACTGTGTTAAAGTAAGTCTATTTTTTGTACTTAAGTTCATTTCAATGTTTACCCGAAACACATTGCCATTGGCAAAGAAAACTATATACTTTTAATTAACACATACTGTGGCAACTTAGTCTTAAGTTTGTATATATCTGTTCACAGCTGGCCAGTTAATTTTTCTTGAAGTCAAATCACATATATTATTCTTACCAAACAATTTAGTGACCCTGTTGGGATCTAGTGCTGGTTTTGGAGATCTTTTCGACTGGAATAGTATTCCATCCTGGAGCTCTTCCGATGAAAATAGGAAGTCCAATAATTTGATTGCACATTTTGATGGCTCTTTTGGTGGTGCATTTACGGTCATCAAATTAATGTCATTGTGCCACTAAAATGAATTAACAATACTTGATATTAAATCACTGTAGTTGAATTCTTTTTAAGTGAAAACGATAAATTACACATGTATACACTCATACTTACAATTTCGATCTCTGTAGTTTCTTTTTTGGCCATACTGTAGCTTTATCATTTGGGGATGCCTTCACCATGTTTTCCTAAATAATATTTGAAATAACAAATTTTGAATAATACACATGTTGAATAATCATAGCTCAAACCATTAATTTTATATGAAAGATCTCTATATTTTATCCTAGCTTCACTGGTTGGCATAATGAAACTTAACTCACTAATGAAGCTCACATTTATACCGTAGTGTGAAATTGCGTGTTCCTATGCGCTGCATTTACGATGTTTGGCACCGGATCTGTCAAAACTACGGTTATCAGGACATTTCAGTAGCGCAAGCTGCGCAAAAGCTGAGTAATAAATATAAGACTGTGTGAATATAATAATTTGTGGTCCCAGGGGTATTCTCAACGGCTTTGTCATTCTTAACAAAACGTTAAACTAGGCATTATCACGTAAAAGCTTATTGCGACCAATGATGAGGTGTTATTAAAATTATTTAAAGTCGAAATTACAGCAAGCATTGCATCGCTTTACCCAATTAACTTAGCCTTTTGTAAGGTTATTTGAAAAAGCTTGAAACATTTATTACATGTGGTAATCAAACTGCTTAGCGCTCATTCATTCAATATACAAATAATGTGTTACAAAATAGGTTGTAAGCACTTACTTTTTATTTAAGACAGCTCGACAAGTTATCCTTTCTTCTTTAGTGCAGCAATAAAGTCGAGGAACAGAAGTATAAACTGCCGTGTACCTTGTATGTTTGACTTATAAAACGCGCCTTGGGGCTTTTACCAACGGTTGTCTACCACAAATATGCGAAAAATGCGCAGATAACAAGATTTACAGATATTGATTAATTGATCTCATTGAGAGCAACTGCGCGCGTAAAAGCCTCCTTTCACAAGGATCTTTCAAAATCATGGCATTTTTGGTATGATCATGGTAAAATCATGACAAGAGATTGTGTCAACTGTCAAGAACTTCCAAGATCAAGATAGATAAGATCTTGGCAAGATCATGCTGGGATCATGGTGAGATCTTGACAAGATCTTCCAAGACCATGGCAATATTATAATAGAATCTTGGCAAGATTGTGATAAGATCTTAGCAAGGATCATGCTGAGATCTTGGCAAGATCATGGTGAGATCTTGTCAAGATTTTCAAGACCATGGCAACATTATGGCAGGATCTTGGCAAGATTTTTGATAAGATCTTGGCAAGATCATGGTGGAATCTTGGCAAGATTGTCCAAGATCATGGCAAGATTATGATAGAATCTTGGCAAGATTGTGATAAGATCTTAGAAAGGATCATGGTAGGATCTTGGTAAGATCATGGTGGAGTCTTGCCAAGATCCTCCAAGATCATGGCAAGATTACAATAGGATCTTGACAAGATTTTGATATGATCTTGGTAAGATCATGGTGGAATCTTGCCAAGATTGTGCAAGATCATGGCAAGATTATGATAGAATCTTGGCAAGATTGTGATAAGATCTTAGCAAGGACCATGATGGGATCTTGGCAAGATCATCGTGGGATCTTGACAAGATCTTCCAAGATCATGGCAAGATCATGATAGGATATTGACAAGATCTTGGCAAGATCATGGTGGAATCTTGGCAAGGTTGTCCAAGATCATGGCAAGATTATGATAGAATCTTGGCAAGATTGTGATAAGATCTTAGCAAGAATCATGGTGGGATCATGGCAAGATCATGGTGGGATCTTGACAAGATCTTCCAAGATCATGGCAAGATTACAATAGGATCTTGGCAAGATTTTGATATGATCTTGGTAAGATCATGGTGGAATCTTGCCAAGATTGTGCAAGATCATGGCAAGATTATGATAGAATCTTGGCAAGATTGTGATAAGATCTTGGCAAGGACCATGGTGGGATCTTGGCAAGATCATGGTGGGATCTTGACAAGATCTTCCAAGATCATGGCAAGATCATGATAGAGTATTGGCAATGTTGTGATATATGCGATTGGTTTGATCAAGGTTCATTATACCTATACTTATGAAGGTCGAAAAATACAACTCAGCAAGAATTATGTATGACGAAAAATCATGAAAGATCTTGGCAAGATCTTGACAAGAATTTCAGACAATCTTGGCAAGATTTTGGCAAGTATGGCAAGATTGAATAATCTTGGCAAGATATTGGTTATATCTTGGCAAGATCTTGCCAAGATTAGTGTCTTGCCAAGACCTTGCCATGATCTTCCAAGATCATGCAAGATCTTACAAGATCTTGCCAAGATCTTCAACCTGGGTTTTGTAGGCATATTGTAGCTGTCATTCATTTTAATTTCAACCTCAGAAGAGAAATAAAAAGAAACGATTGAGACGATTCTGAAAGAGTGAAGATCAGCTATCCAAAATTCAAGAATGGTGAGGCAACAGTTCGGAATGTTAGAGTTGCACAGAACTTTGGTAAGTTTTCGTTTATCTGCATATAACAATTGTTGTGCTGAGTGGTTATATTACTACCTTAAAAATAAGCAGAAACTCTAAGTGGTAGTAATATAACCACTCAGCACAGCATTTTCACATTGGTACTACCTACACTGGTACAGACAGTTTTAGTATATAGCAATTGTGTCCCTTTAATTTATTTATTACATCACACCTCTTCTTTCAGCATATATACAAGAAATATACGAGACATTTGAATTGGCTAGCAAAGCCGACCTGAAAGATGCAGCTGTAAAGCTGAAAGAAATGTGCCCACCCCCAATGAATACAATGCTCAACAAGCAAACAAAGAGAGAAGCATTAAGAAAGAGATCTGACAGGAGTTAAGTTGTCATCCAAGATGTTCCACCCACTACTCCAGGTAATAATTATTTCCAAGTTTGATCTCTGAACACTTTTCAATCAATCTTATTCTCATTGGTCATTGTTTGGCATCTGCCTACTAAATCTTTTGACAAAGGAACTTTGCCAAAAACCTTGAGAACACATCCATCTTTGTTATTTTAATGTCAGATAATTTTATTTGTCAGGTCCTCAAGGGGAAAGTGTTGGGTGCTAATGGACTAATTAGTTTACTTTTTACTATTTCTTCTACTTTTACGGTATTGCAACATCAGGAACAACTGATGAGAGATAGAGGCTAGAAAAAATAAGGCTGCTCTCGTCATGGTATAATCATTTGCACGAGTGTCCAACAAGCTGATTATCATAGTTTAGGCTAAAACAACATTCCAGAAATGATCCATATCTCCATCAAGGCTAGTTTCCACTCAGGAAAATTATCTGTGGATTGAAATGGACAAGAAAACTTTTCTTTGCGTTTCAGTCATTAGCTCAGAAGACAAAGAAAAATTTTCTTGTCTGTTCCAATCCACAGATAATTTTCCTGTGTGGAAACTAGTCTTCACAGAGTTATTTTGTGCCGGTAGGAAAAAAGGGGTCAAAATCTACTTCTGACATTGGTAAAATGTACTAGCATGTCCAAAGTGAAGGTGTGGATGTTTACTGGAATGAAATATTTAACATAATTAGATAACCTGACACTATGCTCAACTGATTTTTCTGATTGTCAATTACTAGTCAGAGTCATCAGAATATCCAACAAAATGTTCCTCTTTATCAATAGCATAGAATAAAGATCCATATAGAAGGGCCACTTACGTCGGAGGCTTTGAAGTTTCTGTCCTCGCGCATGTTGCATTACATATGTTGGCCGCCATTTTCCTAGCCAGTCAATGACATTTTTTGGCCAATAAACACGCTGTACTGGCTGGCTGCTCCGCCTTCTGGCCAGTAAACTGCATATTTTTGCATAAAAAAATGCGGACATGTTGCACTGCTGAGTGGCCCTTCTGTTACTGATCTTTATTCTGTGTCAATAGGAAATGCTTTCCTTATTAGTGTGTAGGGACATGATGGAAGGGGGATCCTTCTGTTACCAAGGAATCCATATATAAGCCTTGTAAACTCCCCATATGAGATGCTGTGTAAGAATCTAGAAACAAATAGGAATCAACCCATGTTCATTAGGTCAACGAGACTACAATGTACACTCATTTGTTCCCAAGATCAACCGTTGAATCTTTCTAGATGAGCAACACAAGTATATGAATAAACCTGGATTCAAATCCTTCAATGGAACTCATATTTGTTGACCAGGTTATTGTAGGATTTTATGTTGTGGATGCACTGGTGACCCAAGCTAACCCTAACCAGGTTGAAAGACTAACCGGGGTCTAGACTAATAGGGGCTAAGACATACATATTTAGGTTATCTACAAAAAGTAAACTTGAATAGAGTTGCACTGCATGTATTGTAAGTATACCAAGTCTGGATACAGTTATAAGTTGAAACTAACAATGTTATAAATAACAACATAAGTTTAATTATCTAACCTTTCCTGTGCTGCTATTTGTTTATATTTGTCTTTATTTTTCGTTTTATATCTGTCTGAAGCTTGCTTCAAACTCCACTTTTGTAACCATACGGGACTGAATCCTGGATGTTGTGTAACACACTTTGCATTTTGTACACCTTTGACTTCTTTTATCACTTCCTTGCAGTTCATCGCTTCTTCACAGCCTTCAAGCTCACAGCAGCAGTAACATTTGTTGCCATTAGTTAGAAGTTCAATGCCACAGTTCCCACACTTACACATGTGAAAAAAGGCAAGGAAAAAACTATTAAAGTTGGATAGATTCACGTTTATAATACATGACTCGAAAACAAATCATTTTTAATCTTCATTTACTATAATTATGTTGATACTTCCCACTCGCTTAGTTCGACAAGAACCATCTAGCCTTTTACATAGCTTCTCTTCTATTTCTAACCGTTCTTTTTTAGCCTGTTGTTTTGCCAACCATTCTTCGTCGGCCAAAGGTTCATCGCTGTAAGCTAGGCCAACATTTAATTCCTCAAAGCTGAAATCGTCATCCAAATTTTTTACAAGTTCAGAGTTTTCTATTATATATCAAGGCTAAATGCCGACTATCTTGGATGACGTCAGAAAACAGGCTAGACCCAGGCTCTTTGTTTTACAAAATACAATGGCCCCGAACCATCAAAAGCTGAATTCAAAGAACAATTTGAAGCATTAGGGGCACTTTAATGTGAATTTTAGTAGGTCTTGTAGATGTAGTGCTTTGGTCGAATTAATGTGATATCAGTGGCAAGTCAATTCTATGTTTTACCGGCTAATGTGCCTCTTCTTTGATAAAACTCATCTCTCATTTCCTGATGCACGAACTTAACTATCAACCGATCCTTAACATTTCTTGTAGATGGTAGTCTGTGAGCTATTGATATGTGATGTTCAGAAATGTTTGATATACCCATCAATTCTCCCAACTCTATGGTTAACTGCTTTGGGTTGTCATCAGAGGTTACTGGAATGCTGGTAATTTCTATACAATCTCGCTGAAAATGTTGATGCATTTCGTCTAGTTTAACATTTTGCTCTTTTAAAACCTTCTCGAACTCATCAATTTTCTTTTCCTTTTGCTTTAACAATTGATCCAATTTCGAAACTTGCTTCTTCATACTTTGCAACGATTCCAGCACAGCTGGAATATTATCTCAAATTGGTTTTATTTTGTTGCGAATACGGTCAAGAATAGTAGGTTGGAGTTCTTCGCGCTATATATTGATCGATAGGAGTGCGTAGGCTTGGGTATACAAGGTTCTTAAAGCAAAATGGCGGCCTTCGCAACATCAGTCCACAAAATATCACCGATATGGTGGGAAAACCGAAACCCCCCCCCCCAAAATACTATTAAAAATTTAAAAACGAGCAAAAATTTTTTAAAAAACCGCCCGCCTCTGAAAATTTGTGAGAGTGTGACGCTAACCAAGTATTTTTTTTTATTTGGCCTTAATGAAATGACAACAACACGTCTGTACACCTCGTAAACAGGTCAAACAGAAGTAAAGTCACAATGAAACAACCGATTGTAATTATGACAAATGGATCAATCTGTTTAAAATCTGTTGTTGATGTCTATATTCCAATTAAACATGTCACAATTCGTTCCAAAGTTAAGCCCTGGATGAATGCCTTTATTTGTAGAACTATTCAAAGACATGATAGACTCTTATCTGTCTATTCAAATATAAAAATGATGGGCACGATACAGAATTCGATGAAATTTTGTTGTAAGTCTGATTCGACAAGCAAAATGTGATTGTTTTTCAGTAACCCTGCAATATCTCCTAAGAAGTGGTGGAAACTCTCCAAATCGCTGTCAAGTAATAAGTTTCACTCCCCTGTGCTAGATTTCGTTGTCAATGGAAACACCATTTCTAAACCAAAGGATAAAGCAGAGGCATTTAATTAACCAGTTCTTTGTCAGTCAGTCTTGTCATATTAATGATGATCATGTTGTTGCACCATTGCTTAGTGTGTCAGTGGACAATGCTGTTGACAATAGTTATTGATAAACTCGATATTTTAAATAATTTTGACGTTTCTAAGGCTTGTGGATTTGATAATATTAGTAATAAAGTGGCCACCATTTTTAAACATTTACTTACTCGTTTAATTTAATAATTACATGGTAACATTGGTTTCTTTTGTTTTAACAGGGGCATTTAATCATATATTTCTCTCATTACCCATGCATACGCTTTTGTATTCTAAATTTCCCCGGGAAATTTAGTTGAAAACAAAAGATTTCTTTGTCTTTTTCCACTGCATGCTTGATGAGTGAAATTTTAGAAGACAAAAGCGTACCTCAGGGGGAGTTTTATTACTGCTCTATCGATGAACAAACATATCATTTTCGGTTATCTTAACTGTAATCCCCGAGCCAACAGCACGGAGTGCCGTTCCGGGCGTTAACCCAGGGTACTAATTCCCTCGGGCTATTTACACCTGGGGAAAGGAACGCACTAGCAAAGTCTAAAGTTCATCAAATACTGTGGGCTATGATCCAAGGGTGGACCCTCCTCACTGATCTAAACAATATGGCTGTTTGCCAGATTTCAATTTTCAGAAGCATATATTTGGAAAATCACGTTTCACACAATGAGCTTTGAAGCAATTTTTGTTTGAAAAATGGGAATTGATTTACTATGGAAAATCGTAAATCAAAACTACACATGACAACAATGACTGGTGTATCAATAAGGAAGCTCGGCAAAAATCACACTAAGGAAAACTACATCCGTAATGAGGTACAAACTCAAAAAGATAAACTGGGCTGTTTGTGGAAAATTAACAATGTCATACCTACATTAGAAAGACCTACTCCGAACCTACATTAAAGATCATAAATTGGTAGCGGACGATTTCAACCAGTTCTTTTTGTCAGTAGGGAGAAAAACAGCTGAAGAAGCTACCCAGCTAGCTTTGGAAAATAATATTAACATTTCCACCACCAGCCCTTCCATCCACATGGCCTGAAAATTCCCTGACTAACTGTTCTATTTCCATCCTGTTACCTGCACAGGAGGACAAAACATTATATCTACGCCCCCCCCCCCCAACAAATCTCCTGGCCTGGAGGGTCATTAAAGGTTTGTTACCAGTTAGTTTAGGCCACCTAACTGATATAATCAATTGCTGCCTCAGCACATATACATATCCCAATGCATGGAAAAAAGCTGAAGTCATACCTCTGCTAAAAGATGGTGACCATGAACAAGCCTTCAAACACACTTCTTTTGCTTCTACCTGTTGCCTCTGAAGTCTGCGAAAAAGTTGTGCTCAGCCAATTCAACTCGTACTTAATGAGAAACATCTGTTATCCCACCAAAGTGATAACAAGAAGAAACACTTCTCCACAGAAACACTGATTATTTTTATGAATGATACTATTTTAAAAGCGATGGATAACAAGATGTTAACTGCACTTGTGCTTTTGGATTTGTCTAAAGTCATCCGTACCGATGGAAAAATTAATATACCATCGGTAAATAATGAATGTTCACCGGTACCGATGGTAAGCCAATTCACCATCGGTAAATAGAGATTGTCCATCAGTACCGATGGAGAAATGAATTCACCATCGGTAAATTTAAAACGTCCGTTGGTGAATGAGGTAGTTAGCAATATTGCTATGGCATAAGGTAGCCCTCCAAAACACTGTCCATCGGTACCGTCGGTACCGATGGTAAGCCAATTCTCCATCGGTAGATTATACATCGGTACCGATGGAGAAATGAATTCACCATCGGTAAATTTGTAAAGTCCGTTGGTGAATGAGGTAGTTAGCATTAGTGAGAGAGGCTAAGGTAGCCCTCCAAAACACTGTCCGACGGTACCGATGGTAAGCCAATTCACCATCGGTAAATAGAGATTGTTGATCAGTACCGATGGAGAAATGAATTCACAATTGGCAAATTTGAAAAGTCCGTTGGTGAATGAGGTAGTTAGCAATATTGCTATGGCATAAGGTAGCCCCCCAAAACACTGTCCGACGGTACTCAGGTACATTAATGCCTGGGTCTCAGTGTGTGTATTTAGCAAAAATAAACAAAAAATCATAAAAAAATAAGTATGGCCTTGATTATTACCATTCAAGTTTTATATGATTTATCAAAGGAGATTCTAAAAGTTGACCTACTTTTCGTTGTCATGACAACGATCATGTGATGTATATTTCGAAAAACAACACAAAAAATGATACTTTTTATTCAGAGGCTCTGCAGCAGTATATTTCATGACTGAGAGGACGCAGAATTGCAATAATCATTCACACATAATATCACTGTTTATTGAATAAATTCGGAAAGTTTACATTTAGGCTTCGTTTCATTATTTTATGTGGCTATATTACGATGATCGGCATCAAACGAATGTTAATCGCGTCATTAAATGTTATCTACAAATAAATGTACGGTTTCCAAATTAACAAAGGAAACTTTGTTCCCTTGTTAATGTTTTTAGCTAACAAAAATAGCAAAATTTCGTCAAATTACCCTGCTGCAAGTCGAACGCGTTTTTCGCGTGATGAATTTCACGCGCCATAATGAAACAGTCTGCCGCTTATTGTAAGGGATATTATATTTCCAATAACAACATTCATTGCGCATTCAAGCCGATATCTTGAAGCATAGTTAATGCTTGAAGGGAAGTATGCCATGGTGGAAAAGACCGAGTGAACTATATGTGCTATTAATTTGTAATTCACAAGCTATTTTCATTGAAAATAAGAAACAGTCAACAATTAATACTGAATAATCGCAAGATAGCGCACTATAAGAAGCTTTTATTTATCAGCAGTTCAAAGGTCAGCTGTCGCAAATGATACAATACTTATTGCTATACAAAGAGCCAATTATTACATCAAAACTGAATAGTATACCGACTTCTTTGCATTGTATATACCAAAATAATCCTGTCGCTCATATATACTATAGTTTGATTTGAAGCAAATGCCCGAATTCACTAAAATACTCACACAAGGGGCGAATATTCTAACAGACGCATTACTGACAGATCGCGCGTGCAACACTCGCGCAAGATATTATCCAAGCGTGGGCAGACCCAGGCATTAACATGCCTGAGGATTTGAACAACTTTGCTTGCCCGATGGGGAGGATTTTGATGTCGCAAGATCACCCCGGGTGTTGTGGACATTTGATCTTTCAGCAGCCCCTAGCTGGGCAATTTTGAATATTTTTTATTCACACACAAAAGCATGGGAATGAGTCCATGTCACTGCCTATATAGATCAGTGGTCCATGTCATCACAAGTTTGCAAAATGGCTTCTATGGAAGAAGAAAAGTATGTTTGCTATATTTAATAATCGAGGAATAATCTTTGGTTTTTTATGCATTGACTAACATTTTGCAAGGAAATCACTTTTTAGTTTACTATTCTATCTGACTGTGTCAGTATTGCACTTGAAGTATTAGCATAAATCATACATATTCTAATATAACATTTATATATGTAAATTATATGTCAAATATTTAAAATTCATGTTTATATTAAATATTTTTGGTATTTGCGTTATATGAGAATTGGTAATACTAAGAATGAAGGAATA
>CACRXK020004621.1:19356-29356 GCA_902702795.2 Paramuricea clavata | reverse complement strand
GAGTGATCAGGACGTATTAGAGAAATTCGGGGACCCGCTTGAAGAGATTGAGAATGTCATATCAACCACATAGTTAGGGCAATTATTTCAGCCCCTCTCTCCCCTGAAATATTCAAATTCCGCCCCCTGCTTTCAAACAGTAGGTCGGAAGGTGTATTCGCTTGAAATCAACCTGCTGAGAACAATAGAAACTGAGGCAATGATGATATAATGTTTATGTACCATTATGACTGAGACTCTCAAATGATGTTGGGGAAAATCGAGGTCCCATGAATATTAATGAAATAGTTCATCCTACTTTTACAGTTTGTGCAGATTTAAGTTTAACCCATTAAGCGCCAGCGCTCTCCCCTTGACAAGTGAAATAACCTTGCGTTAGACAAGGTAGAATGATGTAGCGTTAGACAGAGTAAAATAAAGAATAGGGTACATCAGGGCACAATGCGACTTAATTGGTTAATCACTGAAATGCGTCGATGTTTGGAAGTTACACTGGTAAACAATGTGTTGCAATGTCGAACCATGCAATTTTATACAATTAAATAAAGTCTATAATCATCTGGGACACATCAACTATAAATAGAATTCTATTTTCTAATTAATAGAAACAATCTTTATATTGTCATGTATAATAGTTGGCATTTTCGAAGAAAATTCTTGTTGTTCACACAGGTACCAGAGATTATAAATACTTTTCATTTAGAATACATGCATTGAGTCCTTTTCTAGGGCTTTGTTAATGGATCATAACAATCAACCTCAATGTTACACTTGAACATTATTTTAATCAAGAATTTGATATTGGTAATTATAAATATCAATATTTATCTGTTTCAATTTTTATATTATTTTTATGTTTATATTATTTTTATGTTCATAATGCAAATTCTAATTTTTATTACAATTGCTTGCCACATGTATGCAGTTCCTACCTATTTTTTAAAAATTTTGGGGCCCCCTTAAACTGAGGGCCAGGGACAAATTAGCCCCTTTGCCCCCCCCCCCTCTCTGAAAGGCCCTGGAGATGATGAAGTGTGGAAATTGACCTGCGAGCTTGCGAGGACTCCCAAGCTCGCTCTGAGATGTTTTTGCGATGAATGGAATAGACTCTTAACCAGTCTTTCTTATGATATCAGTTTTCAATTTAGACTTCAATTAACATACCATCTTTTCCAGAATTTTCTTCCTTTTCATCACATGAGCCGCTATCCTAAAAAATTGTAATTCGCCGGTTATTTAGCATTATTATATTATTTATGCAATACCACGATATTTCTAGCAACATATACTTAAGGCCTGATTTATACGTGGAATTTCGGTTGCATCGAATTTCATCTAGTGTAGTTAAAACAATAGATAACGAAGCTTAATGAAGTTTATCATTTATTATCTATTGTGTTAATTGCATTCGACGCACATATAAAATAGGTCATAACGAGAGTTTCTTAATAACAATGCCCAATGCGCTTAAACAGAGAGACATTGCCTGGCTACCCCCATAATTTTGCATTTTGTTAATGGTAGCTTACATCAGGCGATTTTGTTAGCAAATATTGAACGTTTACTTGGAAGCGAATGTTAATAAGGTGATAAAAACTATATTTCACAAGGGTAACGGCCCGAAGCACGACATTTTAGGCGTAATCAATCACTTAAAGAAAAGGGCTCTTCTCCCCCCAGCCCCCCTTTGCCACCTTAGGGAAGGACAAGGGAAAAGTAGCACTGATGCTCCCCGAGACTCCTGCCCCTTCTTCCACAGGCCCACGGCATCCCTGGCTCCTTGGTTACTGTTTTGGTTTATTTTAATATTAAACATTATTAAACTCTATGGCTCTGTAGCGTAAATTGTACATATATTGCAAATTAACTAGTTGTAACAAAAATTGCCCTGTGTAACACAGCATTAACCATACCGCATTAATATCATGTTTTTATCATGGTGGCCAAAGAAGTAAGTCTTAGGTCTGTTTCGAACGTTGTGCTTCTCGTGTGCCGAACACTGACTATCTATTGTTTTTATGCGTTCGGCACATGAGAAGCGCGACGTTTGAAACAGGGTCTTAAGGTGTTAATTTATATTTTTAATTTTAGCGCTCAACTTACGTCGCTTTGATTCTCGTTTGCGGCTGTGATTTTAACAGTGTCGCTTTCTTCATTATCATCACTTTGTGAATAATGTGGGTCAAACACTGAGTTTGAAAAAATCTTGTCCTTAAACAGATAAAATTTGCGTTAGAAGTTGTGATAAATCTAAGAACTATTTTCAAAGTGCGCCCATTGTTATATAGTTTTTTTTATTATTATTTAGCATTAAATAAATTCTTTTGGTTTGAATACAAGGATAGACTTCAACCCCTAAACCTGACATCAGTCGGTCTTGAAATACATTTTCTTGCCTGCTTATTTGGCAAGCCATCAGTTAGGTTTCATAGCACTAGTATTGTCTTTGAAATCTGATCCAACTTCGCGCTTGACGTACGATATAGCGAGAATTTTTCTTTAACAATTTAAATTTTATTACAAAAAATTTTACAATTATTCGAAACACAATAAGCGCATTATACCACCCTACCGACAAATCAGGTGGTTCATGCGACCAGCCAGGTCTTTTCCATATGTCTTTCCCAGCCGCCCATAGGACCCTTGGTATGCAAGCGACTCTGGTTAAGCTTAGACACAA
Organism: Paramuricea clavata; assembly: GCA_902702795.2. Lineage (NCBI taxonomy): Eukaryota > Metazoa > Cnidaria > Anthozoa > Malacalcyonacea > Plexauridae > Paramuricea > Paramuricea clavata. Next base: position 26,676 of record CACRXK020004621.1, on the reverse strand, counting down.
GATGTTTGGCAGCTTTTGACATTTCGAGCAACTTTTGACATTTTGGGCAAATTTTGTGATTTTTCTCCTTTTCTGGCAGGGTCTTTTTTACCCGAAATTATTTTTACTTCTAGTAATTGAAAGTCGAGCATCATGTGTATATAATTGATGGTTAGATCGATTAAGCCAATTTTCCACTTCAATCGCATCGAAATTTATTGCTTGATTTCTTGACTTGTCTGTTGCTATAAAAATATATCTGTTTAACATATTGTAATAATTTAAAAGCAAACACAAATGAAATTGGGAAAGTATTTTGAAGTATATATGATTCTCAAAGTTGATAATGATAGTTTAAAGTGCAGAAGTGGAAACATGTAATTTGATACTTTGCCTACTCCCCCTTTTTGGGCATCAAATTTCCGCTTGACACGTGACCAGCCCCAGCCATAGATATAGGAGACCTAGATTGCTGACTCTAATGTTTTCTATAACGCACGAGCGTGGCACTCATGAGCATTCAAAATGGCGGCTCAACCGGGCAAAAATCATAGAGCGAGATAGGGAAAAAACATGTTTTTCGCAGTTTGCTTCGTCCTACAGCTTCCGATCCCGCTCTATCACTTTATTTTGGCAAGAGCTAACTGGTGTGAAGGTTTTGGATGAATATTTGTACAATTTAAGTTTAATAAAGACGAAATAATCGATCGCTAAATGTTATCTGAAAATCATCACATAGTCGGTTGAGCTGACTCACTTGAGCAGTTTGAGACATTTTGTTGCAGAAAATAAAGGTTTTGGTTCTTTGGGTGCTTTTTTTCTCGAGGATCTCGGTTGGGATATATAACAGGGAATAATATTGTGAAGTATGTTGAAGTTAAAACCTATTTTACTTGATTTATTTGGTCTGCTGGTGCGAAAATTCTGATGCTCTGTTTAGTGTGACTTTGACAACCTCCTTGCTGCTGCAGATGCCAAGGGATCTCAAGTCTATATGGCCTGGACAGTGAAAAGTGATGAATCAATCAGGTTTGTAGAGAGAACTAGTGACGGCGAAAGTTTTCAATGGAAACTAGTTTGAAGAAACTGATTAATTTGTCTGGTATGCATCAAAAACCTTCACAGTATCTAGTTCTCTCCAAGAAACCTGATTGATTCATCATTGATAATAAAAAATAGATGGGACGGCATCTTCGTTTAGATGTTTCTTGGATAAGTTGGATTGGCCTTTTATTGATTGCTCTCCACAATCATCACTCTCCCCTTCAGGCACTCTCCCCTTGAGACAGCTGACTTAAGCATCAGCACTTTCCCTTGACGAGTAAAATTGTCTGGCGTTAGACAGAGTAAAATAATAAAATAGGGCACAAAACGACTCAATGGGTTAACTAGACACATGAGCAGATAGGCCAGTTAACCCATTAAGTGCCACTGCTCTCCCCTTGACAAGTAAAATTGTCTGGCGTTAGACAGAGTAAAATAATAAAGTAGGGCGCATTGCAACTCGATGGGTTAATATAATCATCGGGTGTGAAGTGTTTCTCACACAAGACAGGGTTCGTACGGGTCCTGGAAAGTAATGGAATTTCAATATTCCAAAATCCAGGCCTGGAAATCTTGGAAAATCAAAATTACCTATTTCAATTTACCAGTCATAACAATAATATGAATTGCTGTTTTTAATTTACCAGTCATAACAATAATATGAATTGCTGTTATATAACATATTTTTGCAAGAGCGAAGTGAATTTTGTTCTTTTACTATATCTGTTATTGTTGAAATATTAACGAATTTCAGAAATTCCAGACTTCCAGGTCATGGATTTTGAAAAAAATAGTCATGGGAAGTCATGGAATTTTAAATCGGAGAAAGTGCGAACCCTGACAAGACTGGATATTTGATTGGCATCCAGTCTGCCCATTTCATTTTTTTAGCAGGCTGGGATTGGTTATAGGAAATCCAATAGTGCAAAGGGAAAGATGTATTTTTGGTTCACTGATGTGAACAAAAGTAAAACATTTTTGACCTTGAACAGGACAAGGACCTCTATGACAGTTGTTGTCAACATGCATATATATAGAGAGAGAGACTCCTAACACAGATTGACACAGACATCAAAACAAGCTGTTTGGTCTAATATTCTTTTATTAAAACTGTAAATAGTTTTATATTGTAGCTAGCAAACTCAAAACTACATTTGTTGTGACGTTGTCATTACAGTATTTACAAAACAAATTGTTTTTATTCTATTAATATTAAACTATTCTGTTTATATGATGTAAGTTATAGACTTTATATAGTGTACAAATATATGATGTGTGTGTTTCATAGACTTACTTATGGAAGGAAAAGCGAATACCATCTTTTAAATCCCCACGTCTGCCTTGCACTAATGCGATGAACACGATTCAGGCCGACATTCAAGCATTCTTTTCGATAAAACCCCCCAGATATTTTAATAGAATAGAAAGCCCTAGAATTTTAAGATGAAAATACTGTATTTTGGTCGAAATAACAATGAAAGAACAAAATAAACTGTAGTAGCTTTTGGAATAGTTAGATATATATCACATTACTTGAGAAAAAACTCGTAAAAGACTGAAGGAATAAACAGGAAGAAACTAAAGACGAAAAGCGCGCGAAACTGCAGGCCTGCCCAATCTTGCCTGCTTGAATTGTAATTTGTAAATTGTATTGATCGTAACAAATATTCATCCAAAACCTTCACACTAGTTAGTTCTTGCCGAAATAAAGTGATAGAACGGGATCGGAAGCTGTAGGACGACGCAAAATGCAAAAAACATGGTTTTTCCCTATGTTGTTCTATGATTTTTGCCCTGTTGAGCCGCCATCTTGGATTTTCAAAATATGCCACGCCGGGTGAGCCGAGTCAGCAATCTAGGTCTCCTATATCTATGGCCCCAGCCCTGGGCACGAGGTTGCCAGTGAGGCTAGTCAGTGTTTCCACTTTCAAGGATATTTTGACAAAAAAAAGATGACGCTTCAAGGAAAAAAGAAATCAAGAAAATCTAAAAAAGTTTGAAAATTCTAAGGGAATTCAAGGAATTTTTAATCACCTGAAACGTTTTGAACATTCTTTCAAGAACCTTTTGTTAATTCTAGATTATATTTCTTCGTTCGCTCATAACCAATATGTCCTCATGCAAAAATAAAAATACCTCTTTCGGAGCCTGTGTCTGAGTCAGTAGAATCTAGAATTATTAATTAAACTAATTAAGTAGGCGGCAACGTTCTGCGTGCAGGCCACCACGTGTTGGCTGTCATGTGAATTTATATGAATTTCTTTGTCATTTGAATCTGCTGACTATTGATAACAATATTAAAACTCTAGTATTTACATTTTAAAGCTTTCAAAACTGTTGTGTAAACGCTTTCTTTTTAAGATTTGTACGAAAGAAATATACCATTTTGTTTTTGTCTTACTCTATATAAGGGAGTGGTTATTATTTATGGGGAGCTGGGGGTTGGTAAATGGGAAAAATAAAGATTGAAAACTTTTTTTGACCCCCCTACAGACTGAACGCAAGCTTTTTGTGCCTCCCCCTCATAACAGTAGAAACTTTTTTGCCCCCCCTGCCTAATGTCAATTGAAAAATTAACAGCAATGAAACAGGTGTGGTTGCAGGTAAAGTTAAATATTTGGACAATCTGTTTAATCTAGCTTACGATGTTTTACCCTGGTTAATATAATTCAACCATATATGATTAAGAAATATATATTATTTGTTACTACTCCGCAATGCAACATTTGTCCTACCATAACCCTTGACCATAACCCTAACCCATGGGCTGTCTTCATACAGCGAAATGATTTGAACTTGTCAGGGGGGGGGGCATCTACCGGATACCATACTGATTGGGTGTGGAGAGATGACAGATGGTATTGTCCAGAAATTATCTTCACACTTTCCGGTCGAATTGTATGGAATAGAAGTGGTATAACGCTTCCCAGAGTGTGAAAGAGCCATATGCCAAACATAGGAGACTAGAAACAAGAAAAAAGCACGGGAACAGTCCCCCGCATTCCATGTGGCGGAGCCCCCAGCACTCTTCTATAACTAGCAGTAATGAATTCTAAGAAACTATCAAGATCTCGGAGTTGTCAGGCGGTGATCGCACTACGACCGCAATGCATTATTTTGGATATTTTCTTCAAGATGGCGGATTTCGAGCACAATGAAAGGTATGTTGGCGCTCTATTTTCTGCCACGTTTTAAAGTTTAAACTTTTTGTTTTTTCTTAAAAAGGAAGTTGCATGTAATATTGTTATGCTGTGTTACTTTTCAAATCGATAATTTTTGGAATTCGATAAAAAAATATCATTTGATTGTAAGCTCATGTATTTTTCCCAAATACACTGGTCTGTTTACTTTTTCATGTCACAGGTTAACCGTTCACACATCACATTTAAAATTGCAATTGGCATAATCTATGATCATTATTTGTGACCATATTTAATGGCGCCCCTTGGCGCCCCTCAATATTGTATCTTTTTGGGGCTTTTAAATCATGATATTTCCTTTGCTAATTTCAGGTCTTCTTGTCCAGAGTTCATGTTCTCCTGCTATTTTGGGGAAGCGTTCGTGCATCCCAAAGTCCCATACGCCAGGCAAACAAAAACCAAAGCGGCAAAGAAATAATAAACGCAAAAGAGAAGCAAAAAAAACATTTTCAAATGGAAAAAATAATGTGTGTCAAAATGAGCAAGACCAATGGCAGACTGTTGGACAACCAAAGAGGCGAAGAACAGACTTTAATAATGGGACTGTTTCATATTTGACAGGACCAATGACTGTCTGGTGGTGAAAACCATTTGTGCTTGTTGGAACTGTTTCTTGTATTATAGTCAGTTGGAGCAACTGGCAATGACTCAGTAAACTTTTCCTTGGTTAATTTTAGATGTGTTAAAATTTTTGCCATTTCCACCAAGTTACCCATACCATTTGTTTGTAGCTTTAAATAGCACCTGAAACATGACATGCATACTGTAGTCCACATTGCTGCAAAATGCCTTACTACGGATGTAAATATAACACAGATACATGTACAGGCATAATACAGATAGTGTCTCACACAAATAGTGTACAGCATTATACCCAGGCATTCACCAAGTCAATGTTGAAAATAATAGTTCTGTGTAAATTTTACCCCACCCAGGCCAGCCCATTAAAAGCAGTACACCCATGTCAATAGTTGCACACAGTGTATTAATTATGTTATGGTATGAACTACTTTGCATAATTATATATTTGAACAGCCAGGCTGACCTGGTTCCCAATCTGAAAAAGTTTTCTCCCTATAAACACAAACTGGGCTGGCGTGGATGGAAGTTCTAAGAATGATGCTGTGAGTAATGTAGAAAAACTGTTAAAACACTGTAAACCCACTACACTTGTGCTGTTTATAAAGCATATACAATCACAATAAATTTGTTATTCATATATTTTATAACACTTCATTGAACAATGTTTTACTAAGTCTATACATGACCACCATCATCATTGAAATGCAAACAAAAACATCCCATTTTAATTATTGTTATACATGCTGTACCTTTTTCACACTGATATAGAGCATTTCCACATGACGTCACAGCTACCATGTTGGTGATCTTGTCTGGAACAACAACATGGCTGCCATGGCTTTTGTTGAGTTGGCCTGTGGGAAATGAGTGCAAACGCTCTATACAAGCAGGTCTGAATCTTCAGACACTGCAAAACCGCAGCCTCAAATCAAAGCGCCTAATCAAATTCTAGTGAGTGGAAGGCTAGAACAAAGTTCTTGAAAACTAGATAGTATGTGGTTCAATTTAAACCACATCATTTTTCTTACTCTCCATATATTGTTATGCAAGGTGTTTTTCTGCCAGCTGCAAATTGCCATTGCAATGATTTTTTGTTACTTAGGCGCTACCACAGATGAGGTAGGTACAGATGTGAATCTTCCGTCAAATTGCTGATTGTTTTGTGTCACACGGAATTCTCACTTCCAGCGAGTGCTGCAAGTGTCGTTCTGAAATTTAATAAGGAAAGAGATAGGAAAACGCCGTTCGAAAGACGAAAAATTGTTTTTTTAAAAAGTCTATGCTACCGACGGCTATTTTTGGAATTAATTCTTCAAGAGTAACGGTAAGCGATCACTTTTATTGATTTCTTTTTATTAAAAGTGTTAATATAACATTTTATTTAGCAAAAGTTTGTTTTTTTCCCTATCTACTCCTTATTAAAATCGAGAAATACACTTGCTGGGAATTTCAGATGCTCATGTATAATAACAAAACAGCGAATGATATAAATTCCTCAAAACATAACTCTGGCATAAAAAAAAACATGAATACTTCTATAATATGTATAGTTTTATTTCTCTGCATTATCAAAATTTAATAAAATAGTGAATTAATACAATTTTAAAGTTTATTTAATCGGTGTGACATAATTTGCCGCGAGATTCACATCTGTATTTACCTCATCTGTGGCGCTACTGTATTTATATGATCTTGGATACTAGAGACACCCAATCCACCCGAGACAACTTTACTGCACATTTAATCTCTTCCTACGAGAATGGCTCTAAGTACGAGATTGTGACTCCTGAAACATGCAGTTATTTGTTTGAAGGTCTGGGAATCAAGGAATGAAAAGTTATCCATGGAAGCCGAGACAAACATGTAAACACATGGACAAAAGTTGTCCCTCCTACAAGGGTAACCCTGTTTCGTCAATAGGGTGTCCCTACTGCCAGGGTGACCCTACCAGTCCAGATGAGTTGAAAACTTTCCATATAAACACTTGCATTTAAATGTTATATAATGAATATAATTTTGCCTCTCCCAGGGTAGCTCGGAGGGTAGAGAGTCTCCCTAGTACCCGAGATCATATAAACAGCACCTCAGTCACATTATTATCCCCTACCCCTCAACATCTCTATTCAATGTTGCATAATATTTACAATATTTGTGATCATACCAAAAATTGAATTGGCATGGCATACAAACCATGTGAAGATTATGATTTTCATCCCATAGTTTTTAGGTAAGATTGTGTAGTCAAACTATAGAAATTGTGACCTATGATGGCATTGGAAGTACTAAAATGATGGGAAAATTCTATTAAAGCATAACTAAAATTACATGGGATTTTACAGTAGCTTGTATATTGTATATGAGAAGGGTCTATTTAGCGGTTCTAGCTTAAAACTCAAAAAAAGTTTTTTTGTTTTTTTTCCCCAAGTTTTTTTCTAAGTTTTTTTCTAAGTTTTTTTCTAAGTCTTTTTTCCCCAGGTTTTTCCAAGTTTTTTCCAAGTCTTTTCCCAAGTCTTTT
>CACRXK020004621.1:2113-19336 GCA_902702795.2 Paramuricea clavata | reverse complement strand
CTTCCAAGTTTTTTCTAAGTCTTTTTTTTTTTCCCAAAGTCTTCCCCAGATTTTTTCCAAATTTTTTTTTTCCCCCCAAGTCTTTTCAAAGTTTCGAAAAGAATTTTTTTCTAAGTTTATGAAAAAAAAAAAAATCCTGCGAAAAGTGATTTTTTTAAAAAAACTATACGTATAGTAAAATAAAAGAGTATGAGTTTGAAAAAAGAAAGTTTCGGTTCAGAAATTAAAAGACTTGCGCGGGAACGAAGGAGACGGAGGGAAGCTAATGAGATTCTCATAGCAAAGGAATATGTGGAAAAAGATAAGACGGAATGTGGTTATCCCTGTGTTGGAGCTGTGAACGATATTGGACGTGGGAAACCGGAAGAAGCCGTGAGAAGATTGAGGAAATATGCCGAGTTGAGAAACAGGATATTGTTAAAATTAGAGGAGGCATTGATCGAAGCGAGAGAAGTGATAAGGAGGGAAGTAAAACCGAAACCGATGAATGTAAAACAATTAAAGTTAATTTTGGGAAAGATTTGTGCGTCTAACGATTATAATCCAAAAAGATCACATCTTTTGAAGAGATATAGGGAAGAGGTAGCGGAACCACCGCCCCAGGTTTTCGAGATAGAAGTAATGACATCGAAAGAAATAAAAAGGGAGTTGAGTCGGTTGGGTTTAAACTTTAAGACAAATATGAGAAAATCTGTTTTGAAGAATATTTTGATAGAGGATGCAAGGAAAAATAAAAACTTTAAGGCGAAACAGATTGAATGGGGTTACCCTATCAGTCGTCGTTGGTTTGCAATGAGCCGGTGGTATTTTACCCGCAGGTTAACGATGGAATCGTTTACGATATGGGCATTTGTGAAGGGGGAGGGTAGCGGTACCCGTTGTATATACTACAGCGGAGTAAGAGAGGAAACCGCGACCGGTTTATAAAAAAAAAAATTTTTTTCATCAACACCTTATATAAATAAAACAATACAAGAAAAGGTTATCCGGAACTACTACTATATCTACTCATTCATTTTTTTCCCATACTCGTTCGGAGTATGGGAATTTTTTTGTTAAATAAATGAGTAGATATAGTAGTAAGGATAACCTTCCGTTTTTAAGGCAAATGCATGATGTATTTCTTGATAACGAAAGACGATCGAAGAAAGAAGCAAATACCCGCGAAAAAGAGGTGAGACAAAAAGCACGCGAGGAAGCAAGGGGTTGGGAAAAAAGTATCGGGAAAGAAGAGGCACGTCGTCGCGGTGTGATTATTCGTGAAAGGGCAGCAGAAAAAAAACGCGTTCGCGAAGAGAAAAAACAAGCCGGCAGGGAAAAAATCCGTCTCCGAGATTTGGGCGAGACGATTATCCAACGGGAACGTAGGCTTCGTAGGAACGAGCGCGAAAGAACAAGACGTAGGAAAAAAAGGGAAGCCGAAGTAAGATATTTAGAGTTGACGCCAATCCAAGAAGCTTCGGCAATACGTGGTATGGTAGAAAAATACAGGATCGAACCGAGAACTGCTTTCGATGTGTTAACGTTTATGGAACTTGTCAAACCAAGAGTTCGGGAACTTTTGGATGGATTACGTGGAAATAGGTCGAGAAATATTAGGTTGGAATTAATTTGTTTGATGGGAAAGGAATTGGGCGATGGAAGAGAGGAGTTGAAGGAGGCAAGTTTTATAACGGGAAATTATAAACTTCACGGTATCGACACGTTGACGGATGAGATTTGGGAACAAATGAAGGAAAAGATTCTGTTAGAATTTTCTCGTTATCAAAAGGTGGAAGTAATTATGTTTTGAAAAGAGTTCAGCGTTTGTATATACACGTTGGAAAATTTATTCCGTTCAAGGGAAAGGGATGTACGGATTCTCTTCCGGATTTTATAAGAAAAAAGCATGCATTGATCAATATGAAAAATACAGACGACGAATGTTTTAAATGGGCAGTAACCCGTTTTTTAAATCCGGTGAAAAAAAATTCCGAGATAATTTCAAAGAAACTTCGTGAACAGGCGGAGAATTTAAACTGGAAAAATGTTGTGTTTCCGACACCGGTTAAAGGAAGATCAATCATTAGTTTTGAAGAAAACAACGGTGTGAATATCAATGTGTTTTCGTGGGATGAAACCGACGGTTTTCATCCGATAAGGATCAGTAGATCTTATTCGTCGGGTGGGACAACCGTGATTCGGCTTTTTCTATGGGACGAACATTATTATGTCGTGAAGAATATGTCGAGATTGATCAGGTCTCAGGTTACAAAAAATGAGCATGCAAAGTATTTTTGCGATAAGTGTCTGAATGGATTTGGGCGCGAGGATCTTTTGAAGAAACACCTGGAATTATGTTTGAACGAGAACGGAAAAAATGTGGGTAAGTATCCCGATAAGGGATCGGTCTGTGAGTTTAATGGAGTAAGAAGGACACAAATTCATCCGTTCGTAATCAGTGCGGATACGGAATCTTTTTTGAAGAAAAAAGAAAAGGTCGGAAGAATTAATAGGAAAAAATTAAAAGGTACGGGAAGGAAACATTTACACGATCACGTTATGAATTCCTATTGTTTTCATACTGTGAGTACGAACGAAGATAGAATGAAGTCGGAAACGGTTCGGAAAACATCGGTTCACGAATTACAATGTATATCGGATAGGTTTGTAGACGATCTTGTTGCAAAGGTACGCAAATTTTTTAGAAATACCCACGATCCACTTCCCATGGAGGAAATGACCGAGGATTTTAAAAAATCTCATCAATCGGAGACGAGGTGTTATACATGCCATCGTGAATTTGTCGGGGAAAGTGATGATATTCCAGAAGTTCGTAAGGTACGAGATCATTGTCATTTTACGGGAAAATACCGAGGAGCCGCATGTAACGAATGTAATCTAGAAATGCAGGCACCGGGGTTTGTTCCGGTTTATTTTCATAATCTCGAGGGATACGATGCACATTTAATTATTCGTGCACTTGCAAGGATTCCGGGTAGGTTTAAGAGTATTTCAAAAACGGAACAGAATTATATTTCTTTTTCAAAGATAATTCAGGTAGGTCCGTTTACGGATAAGGAAACGGGAGAAAAATATAACAAGGGAGTGGAAATTCGGTTTTTAGATTCGTGTAAGTTGATGCAATCATCGTTAGAAAAACTAGCGGGCGGATTGAAAAAAGAGACGGATTTTATTCAGTTGGATCGTTACTGTGACAAAATGGGTTACACGAAGATTCAGCGAGATTTATTAAAACAGAAAGGTGTTTATCCTTACGAGTACATGGACTGTCACGAAAAGCTCGACAGGAGTCGTCTTCCACCGAAAAGATTTTTTTACAACGGATTAAAAATGGAAGATGTGACGGACGAGGAATACGAACGCGCTAAAAAAGTATGGAAGACGTTCGGAATGAAAAGCATGCTGGATTATCACAATCTGTATTTGGTAACGGACACGTTAATTTTATCGGACGTGATCGAAAATTTTCGGAAGGAAAGTCGCGTAACGTACGGGTTGGATTCACCGTGGTATTACACGGCTCCGGGACTTTCGTGGGATGCAGCATTAAAAAAGACTAGAATCAAATTAGAGTTGATTACCAATCCCAGAATGTATGCGTTTATCGAAAATGGAATTCGTGGTGGAATAAGTACGTCTGTAATGCGTTACGGAACGGCCGATAATAAATATGTTGATATTTCGGAAATTCCCGAAGGCATCATAAATTTAATGCGTGATCTAAATTTAAAAATCAGAAAGGATCCAACCGATATTCACGAAAAGGTTTTAGAATTTGAGAATGATGTCTGTAAATTTTTATGGGATTATAGTCAGGAGGACGACGATAAAATAATGAGATACATCGAAAAGAATCTGACGCGATGGGTAACATGTCTTAGCGATCATGGAAAGGAGGACGGCTCTGTATTCATTCCATACTTGGACGCAAATGGTTTGTATTCTTACGTCATGACACAACCGTTACCCTGCGCCGACTTTAAATGGATGTCGGAAGAAGAAAAGGAAAAATGGGATCGTCTTCCGGAAGGAAAAGGTTGTTTTTTAAAAGTGGACTTGGAATATCCGAAGGAACTTCACGATCTTCATAACGATTGCCCACTTGCTCCGGAAAGGATACTAACGGGAAGCGGTGGTATGAAACTAGCACCTAATTTAAACGATAAGAAAAAGTATGTTCTTCACGTGAGAAATTTAAAATATTATTTGGAACACGGAATGAAACTGTTGAAAATTCACGAGGGTGTTATGTTTTCGGAACGATCGTGGTTAGCCGAGTATATTCACATGAATATCGAACTTCGTAAAAAAGCAACGACAGATTTCAAGAAAGATTTTTACAAGTTGATGTGTAACGCTATTTTTGGAAAGACGATGGAGAACGTAAGAAACCGTACGGATATTCAACTGGTCAACGATGAAAAGGAATGGAATAAGTTGGCAAGGAAATGGAATTTTGAAAAAGCGACGATATTTTCGGAAGATCTGGTAGCGGCTAGGATGGCAAGGAAAAATATTTTTTTAAATAAGCCTATTTACGTGGGAGCCACAGTTTTAGATCTGAGTAAGATTCACATGTATAAATTTTTCTACGATTATTTAAAACCTAAATTTGGTAAAAACGTAAAGCTTATGTATACGGACACGGATTCGTTCATCTTGCACGTGAAAACCAACGACTTTTTCAAAGATATTTCAAACGACGTGAACGAATGGTTTGATACGAGTAACTTTCCGAAATCTCATCCATCGAAAATTCCATGTGGAAAAAACAAAAAGGTTCTGGGAAAGATGAAATTTGAAACGGAGTCAACCCAGATCGTTGGGATGGTTGCACTACGTGCAAAATTATATGCTTATAAATTAGAAGATGGTAAGGAAGGAAAGAGGGCAAAGGGAATTAAGAAAGCAGTGATCAAGAGAACGATGAACTACGACGACTTTAAAGACTGTCTTTTCACAGGAGAAAAACAGCATCGCGAAATGGATGTGATTCAAAGTTACGACCATTATATTCGTACGGAGAGGATTACAAAAGTAGCGTTATCATCCGACGACGATAAGCGTCATATTTGTAAGGATGGAATTTATACGCTAGCACATGGACATAAGCGTATCATGTATTAGTCTTGGTAACAACTTTCAATAAAATTTAAGACCGTTCTTAAATTTCTTACAAGTCAATCTTAGTAACAACTTTCAATAAAATTTAAGATTGTTCTTAAATTTCTTACAAGTCAATCTTGGTAACAACTTTCAATAAAATTTAAGATTGATCCGGAAGATCTCGCGAGTAAAATTCAAGTCAATTTTAAGTTCGTCCTACAGTTTTCTTTCAAATTTTTTTTTTTATACAATAAATAAAATGACAGAACCAACAGATATTTTAGAACAGGTAGAACCAAACGCCAGCATTGAAACTCTGGAAAAAACCATGAACTTACATCGAGTTTATGAAAAAAAAAGTAAGATGGAAAGGACGAGTGAATTATGCCAGGAAATTATGCTTTATTTTGGAGGAGCAGTATTCGGGTTGATATTCGGGGGATAATAACATTGAAAGATAATCATGTAGAAAAAGAAGAAGAAGATTCTCCAAGACAAATTTTTAATTTCATACAGATCATCAATCTTGATTCACGGTCTCAACAAGATTAGAGACTGATTTTTAAGAATCTCATGAGTAAAATTCTAATAAATTTCAAGTCTGTCCTACATCTTCTTTCGAGTAAAAATTTTTTTTAAAAAAAAAGTATTTCCATACAAATAAAGAAAATGACTGAAGTAAATCCGGAATCCGTTCCGGTGACCAAACCTTTAGATCCATCGAAAAAAGTTAAAGATCCACGTCGTGTCGAAGCAGGAAAAAGATTAGCTAAAATAAGTCAACAGGCCAAAGCTGCGAAAAAATTAAAGGCCGAAGAAAATTTAAAAGCAGAAGTTCGTGACGAATGTATGACGGAAGGAAGTGGATGGATTTCCGTCGAAAGATTATGTGTGGTTCTCGGACTGGGAATCGGGTTGGGATCGTTGTATTTAGCGTGGAAAAACCTTCATGACAAGAAAAATCCTGCGAAGGATGAAATTATCGATGAAAATAATGACGATGTCAAAAAAGATTCGCAGAAAGAACCGGTCGTCGACTTGTTTGACTGAATAGACTTACAAAAGAATGGATGAGGACCACACTCGAAAAAATAAAAAGGTCCCTGAAACAGGGACCTTTTAGCATATCCGGTAATATGCATCCTGACAGAGTGTTTGTTACCGAACCCGGTTTATACAGTCTTGTGAAAGAAATTAATCTATGAAACCTTTCATAAATTAATAAGGTTTTTCCCACAACGTCTTATAAAAACTCTATACGATAATAAAAGATGAGTATCGAGTTATTTACCGTTCCGGAACTATTAGGAACCGGCGAGATCATTACCGTAAAGTCTGATGATGGAACAGTCTACTTTGCAGCAAGTAAACTAGCGTCGGCACTTGGTTACACCAGACCGAACAACGCTGTCGCGACCCATGTAAGGGAAAGGTACAAAACAACACTTGGTGAAATTATTCCTACACCGATTCGGTGTAGGAGCGATGTTCACATCGGTTCGCGTCCCAACATGATCTTTCTCACAGAGTCTGGTGTATATAATCTTATCTTCAAGTCCAACCTACCGTCTGCCATAAAATTTCAGGACTGGGTAACCGAAGAGGTTCTTCCTTCCATCCGAAAGACTGGACAGTACGTGTTATCAGGCGTAATGCCTGCTATCGATAATGTCAAGGATGAAGGATTACGCCAACTTCCTGAAAAAGAACGGATAGAAGGACGCGGAAAACTAAAATATAAAAGTGATATAGTCAAAGATCCGAAAGCTGTCTCGCGTGGAAAAAAAGGCGGACTGGTCGCACAGGAAAATATCAGGCAGACCAAAAAAGATCTGGAAAGAAAAGAGTTTCAGGTTCGTGATCAAGAGAAAGAAATTACTGAACTTAGAGAAAAGGTATTATATCTGCTGGTTGAAATAGATGAACTAGACGAAAAAATACGCGAACTCGAAGACTAGAACGAACGACTCTGGATCGAAAATAAAAAATAAAAAATTTTTTATTTCTTTCACCCAAGAAATAAAAAGAGAGAATGGATGATCTGAATTTGTTTGGTATTACCTTACTGACCGCAAGTGTTTTAAGTTTTTCATGTATCCTGGATGAGATGACGAGTTTATGGATTCCAGGAAAAAGTGCGATAACGACGGGTCTCATCGCTGGCGGAGGTACGTTTGTCATAACGTATTTAACGAGACTTCGAAACGAAGTATCATCCCTGGAAAATGAAATGGACGAACTTGAGGATGAAAACGAAAGACTTTGGATTGAAAATAAGAATCTTAAAGACCAGTAAAAAATTTTTTTTTTATTTCTTTCTCCCAAGAAATAAAAGAATGTCTGATACTAAAAAAGAACTCGTTCAGGACCTGTACGATGCTGCGCTTTTAACATCCGGAGTCGTTGGAATTTCGTACGTGGCAAAAACAATTGCCGGGAAAAGTCTGGGTGCACCGATGACGTTAGAAGGTGCGATGAAACTTGGTGTGGCCGTGGCGGGAAGTTCTGTTGCCATCGCTTATCTCAAAGACAAGGGTTACGTTCCAAAAACAATCGGTCAATAAACAATGACAACCAATCTAGTAGTCGGTGGATTATTCAATGCGGTCGCCTTTGCAGGCGCAGGATTTTTATTTTCTCATTTAAATCAGAACGGGTACAACGAAGAAGTCCAAAGACATAATCATGCGCTGGAAGAATTAGCGACGGCCAAGGAAAAATTCTACGAATCCGAAGTGAAAAGACGGAACGATGAAATACGACGACGGCAGGAAATCTTAGATGCGAATCATGATATAGAAGAGACGAACAAAGCGTTGGACGAATTAAGAAATTATAATCGTCGACAGGATTTAAATGCGTTAGATCGTAAACCGAAATTCGAAGATTATTATCAACCGTCGGACGAAATGCAAAAATATTTAACGATGACGGTTGGAATTTTAGGTGTTGGCGGTGGGTACGTGCTGACGCGAATTTTTTAAGCTGTAAAAACTTAAAAAATTTTCCTAAGTCGTTACGAGAAAACATTTTAACGTTGTTGACTCGGTTCGGTTCGTTGCATTTCCAGACGAACTTATATTTTTATGTTCGAGACCAGAAACTATGATAACTCCACGACTGTAATCAAATGAAAAGGATGTGCGTACGAGAGCACTTCGTTGTGTGATCGCGAACATCACGACGTTGGCATTACTTGTGTCGTAAAATCCAAAAAAAGATGAGTGAGATTCACCACTTATTTCGAATCCGCCGACTTTAAAAAGAATGAATTTTGCCCTGTTCCGATCGGTAATAGAAATTGTTCCGGTTCTGAGAAAGAGTCCGGCCGGATATCCAGGTATTTGTCCGAGATCATACCGAACGTAATTTTTTCCGAGATCGTTAAGTTCAATAATACCGTTAACATTCTTAACGATCTCGGCCGAATTTCCCTGCTGTGTTTTTTTAATCTCCGTTACTTTTTCTTCGAGACTATTATCCTTGAAGTAGTCGTATCCCATCAATATACTCATTTTTATTTAAATAGAAAATAAGTATGCAACGGCTAAAATTTTCAAAGTGGATGGATTTTGTAAATTTTTATCTCGTAGGACTTGTTACAGAATTTTTAGCAGGACTTGTATGAGTTTTCACGGGACTTGTTACAGAATTTTTAGCAGGACTTGTTACCGAATGTTTCACGGGACTTGTTACCGAATTTTTCACAGGACTTGTTGGAGTTTTCACGGGAGTCTTTGTAAAATTCACCTCATCATTTTTTCCAAATGTCATTCCACTTTTGACCAACGTTAAAATATTATTGTAACCTTTCAAAGGTTTTTGTAAAATCTGCATGTCGGACGGAATGAGAATCAAACCCGGCATGATGGCAAAATGCAGGACGACGTTTGTATCTGTGATCGCCGTACGCATGTTTCGAATGATCGTCGTAATATCGTTCTGAACTATACTGTCTTTTAAAACTTTTCGAAATACGTCTTGGGTCTGTAAACTTTTTGCACCTTGTCCCATGATACTCCAGCGGGTTTTCGCTTGTGCTCCGAGAACTGCGTAGACGTAAACTTCCAGACTCTGTTGAAATAACCGTTGTCCGATCTTTGTTAATCCACGCGATGTTTTTGGAATGAATATTTTATAATCTTCCGTCACATTTTTCGGTAATCTTTTAGTTAAATAGTCGTACGCGATGTACGTTCCGCCGTAACGCGTCCGAACGTAATGATGATTTCGAATTTTACGACTCGTATCGACGGGTAAATCGTAATACCACGTTCCAAGATTGGCATGCGTCGATGCGGTTCGTCGTTCCCACGTTTCGGTCGTCGGCATGTATTTTTTCAAAACGTAAAGATCGTCTTCGTTCAGATAATGATCGAGTAATCTTGGATCTTTCATAAATTTTTCCATCTGATAATGAACGTGAAATTTCACGATGGAGGTGACTAAGTGTGAACCGGATAAGGTATTATTCAAATGATTTTCAGATATTCCGGATTTAAATGTGGCGATGTAACAGGCTGTCAACGATCTGAAATAAGAATTTTGATGATAGTCGAACGGGATTAAATTTACAAAATTTCCCGTTCCCGTGTATTCGGGTGTCGTATATTCTAAATCCACGGGAAAAAAATCTGTTTCCGAGACGTAAACGGGGAACGTATGAAAATTCACGGTAAAGTTTAGATTAGGACGAAATATCATATCGGATTTAACATTTCGCCATCCGTCTTTCCAATATAAATATTTAGTCCATTCTGGATTTTCTAAAAATGTTCCGGATGTAATATCGTAACTGGTGAATTCATCCACCTTGTAAGAAATTTCGGTCGAACTTAACGTTCCATCTTTTACAAACGTCACGTTAAATTCAAACTTGGATAATGTAGCATTGGGATATTTTTGAAGAAAATTAATCTTGAGTTTCTGAATTTCTATCGGATAAGCTTTTCGAACCCTTTCGTAATTTTTTCCGTAATAGTCACGAAAAACTTGTTCTTCTCCTTCCATCTTTTATTTCTTAGATGATATACAAATCCATCAAAGCATTACACGGTGTAATTCCATCGACGTTGGATCTTACGTCGAAATGAAGTTCGTGGTAAATCCCCGCATCGGCTTGCACTTGACTTTCGATATCGTTATATTTCATCGTCGTTCCGAATAAAGGTTTCGTCCCGTCGATGGGAAGGGACGATATGATACTACTCGGATAACCGTCGGGATTTATATTCTGAGACCGGTTTGCTAAATTACAACCGATCGTCACGTAACGTAATCCTTCGTGAATATCCACGGGATGTTGACCCGGATGTAATTCCGAAAATGTCGTATATCCCAGCAGACGATTTAATTTCCACGGATTAAAAGATTTGACACTTTTTCCAAATTTTATCTGTATCCGTCCGTCGGGAAAATCTTTGACGACGAGACCGTGACTTTCTAATTTTTGACGTAATTGTTTAAACGTCCAGTATCCACTATCCAACATGACTTTTTTCTTGTCGACAGAAAAAAAATCGTTGACGCCTTTCCGGATATTCTCGTACATCCAAAATAAAGCAACTGTTTTTACATAAAGTTTGGATGTCGGTGTTAGAATCAACGGACTCTGTAATTTCATCGTAGTTTCACCGTCCCAAATAAAAACTGTAATCTTTTTCATTTATTATAAAACTATGGATACATTGGATCTTGGTTTACGCGAACTGTATTTTAACGTGAACGGCGGTTACATGTCGATGGAAAAACTTTATCGGGATGCAGTGAAAGAAAATATTCCCGGTGTCACGCATGAAAAAGTCAAGGAATGGTTACAAACACAAAATACGTACGTCGTTCACAAACCGACGCGAGTTCATTTTAAAACGCAACGAACGTATGTCGACGGACTTGCCCAACAATTACAATTGGATTTGGTCGATATGCAAACCTTCAGTCTTGCGAATAAAGGTTATAAATGGATTTTAACCTCCATCGAAATTTTAAGTCGGTACGCGTTTGCCGTGCCTGCCTACCGAAAAGGAACGGAACATATGGTTCCGGCCGTTGAAAAAATCCTGGAACAATTTCATGAAAGATTTGGACGCTATCCCAAAGTCGTTCAATTTGACGAGGGAAAAGAATTTTACAATAACGGTGTCAAAGGATTACTGGAAAAACACGACATTCATTATTTTTCGACGCGACTGACTGGGAAAAAAGCAGCGATCGTCGAAAGATTCAATAGGACGTTAAAAACAAGAATGTGGAAATATTTTACCGAACAGCAATTTACGACAAAGTCTAAAAAATGGATCGACGTCCTGGATAATTTTGTTGCGTCGTATAACCATTCCAAACATCGTACGATCGATATGAAACCTGCCGATGTGAATGAAACCAATAAAGATAAAGTCTGGACAAAACTTTACGGCTATCCGTTATCTCATTTTCCAGAACCAAAATTTAAAGTTGGAGATCGTGTCCGAGATCAAATCTATCGCGATACTTTTGTTAAAGGATACACGTTGAATTATACCGACGATGTTTACGTTGTGTCGGAAGTGTTTCGCGGTGATCCGAACATGTATAAACTCATCGATCCCGACGATGACGATCGTGAAATTCAAGGAAGATTTTACGAACACGAATTATCGTTGGATCTAAGTAAGAAATAAACTATGGCCGAATATATTGAACTCGACGAGATCGGACATGATTATGATTGGGATCCGTGGGAAGAGGATGAATACGATGATATAAATTTCGGCGACGACTTGCGCGAAACGACACTGGACGATTTAGATCGACGGAACGATGAAGTATGGTTGTCTGATTTTAAAAGACAGAATGAAAATGATAGGTTCAAATATAGAAAAAAAGAAACCAATTCCTTGTACACAACTGAATCTTCTGTCGGTATAAAATCCGAGTATATGAAAAAACTTTTTGGGAACGACTATAAATTAAATCCGAATGACGGACCTTATTCAAAAGATTTATTTTCCAGATTAAATATCACCCGCGGATACTGGCTGTCATTTGATAATATTGATGTTGCCTTCATCGAAAAAAATGGGGAATACAAACTATCCACAAGTCAAAATGTAACTGTTACCGATAGCCAAAAAAATTTTAGATCTGCCTTTGAAAAAGCAACGAAAGAACATCAAAATAAATTCGTCAGTATTGCGGAAGAGGAAGTTCCAGAGGGAAATTCACCGATCATCAGCGATATTTCCAACGACGTGCGCGATGAAATTCATCGCGAAAATATCGACGATAATCTTGAATTTCACGAACGGGTTTTACAGTTTCATCGCGACGGAAAATTCACCGAACAGGAAGCTAGGGAAATGGTTGGAATAACTGTTCCCAAAGGTGAACCTAGCGAACGGATCAAGTACTTAAAAATAGAACGTCAGAGACTTAAAACAAATTTTGAATCCGAATCCGATCCCGAACGTAAAAATATTCTTCGCGAAGCGTTAGAGATCGTCGATCAAAATATCGATGATGCAAGACTGGAAATGCGCGAACGTCCCGAATCCGAAGAAGGTGTGCACCGCGTCCGTGAAAAAGTTCGCGAGGATGTACGGACGAGATTTGAAAAATTTTAAATTTGGGCTAGGGAAAACCTGGGTGCAATTGCAGCGATCGCTATTTCCATCGCCGGAATTATTACGACCGTCGTCGTTGCCGGAAAAAAGACGTTGGTCGGTGTTGCAAAAGGGGTGGGCGAAGTTGGAAATGCGTTGGGAAAAATTGCGAAAGCTGCACTTCCCGTTCTAATTCCCATCCTGAATATGTTAGCGACCGTTTTAAAATGGGGTGCAAAAGGAATAGAATTTCTTGCGAAAAACTTATGGATTCTTGCTATCTTAATCACTGGATACTTGTACAATTATTTCAAGAAAAAATAAAAATTTTCTTTTATTTTTCATAAAATAAAAGAATGGAAACACGTACCCAAGAACTTAACCCTAGTTTTAATCGTCGATCCAGAACGGAACTCACGGGGAATCGAACAAGACATTTGATCACGTTCAATCCGAATTCGGCAAAACCCGGGGAAGAAATCTATGTGAATATTCCCAAACTCAAACCGGATTCTGTTCTCGTTCCCGATAGTATGGCATTAATTTTCGACTTTAAAAATGCCAACGAAAAATCATGGTTCCGAAATAACTTGGGAAAATTACTACAAAAAAGATTGGAGATTCGTCTTGCCGGTGAAAAAGTCTACAATAACAGCGGTGAAAGTTTACTGGAAATTTACAAAGACTTGTGGATGGATGAAAAACAACGCGCGGATATGATCCAGGACGGAATTACAACCGAAGCCGTTCGTAAGAAAATTTCCAAGGACGACGAAGCGAATGCTGATGCCGATGCGACTGCACTGTTTGGAATTTTCGGGACGAAACAACGGTTAAAAATTACAAAGATTTTAGGCGATCACGGATTGTATGCACCGTATCATTCCGCCAACGATCTTCAATATGTGATCACGTTACCACAAGCTTCCGAAATCATGAATGCACAAAGCGGAGAAAATGTCGAAGGGTATTCTTTGGAAAATTTAGAATTAGAATACGAAAGTATCGAAAATGTGAATCTTGCACGAAAATCCGAAAATCTTTACGGAGCCGAACGCGAATTATCTTTTGAACATGCCACGTTGATGAAAAAGACCGAATGGGATAAAAGTTTAACGATCGTCAACGAAACCGTCAATCTTCCACGACGAAGTATGAAAGCCATCGTCATGCTTTTTACGGAAAAAACACCGACCGATAGCGAAGAATACGTCTTCCCGAATATCGACAGGGTCAAAGTCACAATCGAAGGTGTTCCGAATGTTGTGTACAGTCAGGGAATAACGAAGACGAGGATGTACGAAGAAGCCAGACGTCTTTTTGGTACCGATCCGAACGGACAACAATCCCTGATCAAATTTTACAAAGATAAAAAATTTGCATTGGTCATCGACCTGCGGACGGCAAACGATGCAAAAACCTATGGAAACGGAGTGAAAATTCAAAATACACAATCCGGAATTCTCATCGAAATTACGAAAAAAGCGACGACTGCCAATGTTCTCTGTTACACGTTCGTTCTTTCGGACGGTGTGATCAAAATGGTCAACGGACAATTGAGTGGTGTACGATATTAAAATAGGTGTGAATCACACCCCTTTTTCATATTTTTTGAAAATATGAAAAAATACCAAGAGATCCTATTCTGTTTTTTCATCCTCCCCTTTCACGTCTTCTGTTCCCTTTCTTCCATACACGTGTTTCACCGTCGTCACACCGCCACTTAAAATCCCCAAATACGGAATGTACGGTGATATTCTTTCCACGAGACTTTTCACGTCGCTTTTTAATAATTTGTCCTGACCCAATTCCTCTTTTAATTCTTCGCCGCTATCGATCATGTGAAGATTTTCCAACAATCCCGAAAATTTTTCGATCAATGTTTCCGTGAGTAAAACGTTTGCCTTTTCACGTTGATTCAGAGTGTATTCCCGCTTGATCTTAAAAATAACCTTGGGCGGTGCTTTTTTCAAATAATTTTCGCACTGTGTAATTTCACCTGTATTCGATAACCGGATTAATTCGGCACGCGTATCTTCGAATAGTTCTTGTTCCGTTTTTTCATGGGTTGTATTCTCTTCCCCTTCCATTACTTGTACTTTATTTTATAATGATACGGATGAATTAAATTTATTTCCAGGTACGAATATTTATTTTCTTTTAACTTTTCACGAATAGATCTTAGTTTCTGCGGATCCTCGTCCCCCAAATATTCGTCCAGAATAATTTTCATGTCCTGCCTGTTCGGATTGTAAAACGTTACCAGTTTCTGAATATTTTCGCGGTACGGTTTGGCAATCGATGTCAACTGCTGTGTGATCACGATCGTTGAAATCTGACGATGACGTGCACCGAATCCTAATTTCACCAATTCGCTCGTACGATTCTTTACGGATTTTGTACTGGCACAATCGTCCAGGATAATCAATGCGTTATCTTTTCCCGATGCATAATTCACGACGGATTTTAACAAATCTTCCACGTCGTCGTGATGACACGGAATGACAAAAAAGTTGGGATCGTCGTAAATAAAATTCCGATCGTATGTCCTATTCCAATGATACGTTGGACAGATTAAAAAGATTTCGGAAAATTGACGAAAATACGTCGTCTTCAACTCTTCGATTAGATAATGTGTTTTTCCACATGCCGTCATTCCTACGATGATCATGTTAAACGGGTTCATTTAATTAAAAGATGGGATGTCTTTCTTCAAAATCCGGCGAAACTCAAAAGCAGAATAAAAATCACAAGAGACGTAAAATGTTTAGTCTGGGATTCGGATTCGATCACGGGGATGCGACGACGAGCATTCATACACAGATCGGATATTCTAGTATGACCGTTAAAAAATACGATGAAAAACAAAAAGATGAAATTATTCCTGTGGAGAATCTTATTATGGACGAGTCTAATCGGCTGTCTTCTGATCCCGATCACGTTCGAACTGTTACTGATAGTAATAATCCTGAATAAATTTTAATTTTTTTAAAAAATTAAAAATTTGTCACGCGGACGGTGTGTAAACCGGTAATTCTTCTTTTTTCTTTTCTTTCTCGCGACACATTTTTATCAACTTTGTACATACGAATAACAAGATGGATAATGCAGACGATGCACAGATGGCACATGTCGCGTACAAGACGTCGGCTTCTCTTTCTGATAATTTTACGTTTGGAATTTCCGTTTCGTTACTACCTACTAATTTCATCGCGGAATATAAAACTGTCGTTGCTGGATTCATTCTTTTATTTAACGGAATTTTAATGTATTTTACATTAATTTTTTTTCTAATCTCGTAAAAGTCTTTTTCTCGGTACCCTTGGTTTTTCTTCCAATATACCGGCCTCGTATAATTTTACCTGAATACAAGTTGTCTTGTCGGATAAAAAGATTCCGTCGATTCTAACGATCGCATCGAGATGAAATCTCTTATTCAAATATTTTTTAGGATCGATCGGACCGTCTCCATTCGGTTCGTAGATTTCCGTTTCGTCATTGATCTTAGGATATAAAACAGGAGAGTTACCTTTCCGATAAAAACATTTCATTATCTTCTCGCCCGACTTATCAACGTGCTTCGCACATTCTTTTTCTAATAATTCTAAAACGGAGATAAACTCCGGCTTTTCCCAAAAGGATAGGGAAACGGAAAGATTTTCTTTACCGTACTTGTTATTTTCGTCCACTCCGTACGACAAACAATCCGCGACCTTCAAGAGAAGAGGACAACGATCGCATGCCGTTAATTTAATTTTTCTGGATCCGAACCTGTTTTCGACACCGTCTTCGAAACGGAACGAATCTTTGGTGAAGTCTGAGACTTTGGTGATAGACATCTTTTTCCTTTATTGTATTTTTTTTATTCATATAAATAAAAAATTTTTTATTCATATAAAGAATTTTTTTCCTATCCATACACCAGAGTTCCATTGTTTATATAATTTTCCACTTCCTCTTCCGTATTATCAACCTCATTAGGACAGATGAGTATTTCGATCTCGTCGTAACCACCATCTTCCAGATAACGATCATAACCGAGAATTTTTCGCAAAGCGCACGTATTCTCCCTCTCTTCGTTTTCCAGATCCAACCTGAATTCAAAACTCTTCTTTTCCATTTCCACCCTACGACATAAAATTTCCCAATTTTTTCCAGATAAAAGTTTATCCTTAATTTCGTCGACGCGACGGCCCTGCTCTTCCAAAAAAAGTTTCTTCTCCTCCAACCTGGCGCGCTTTTCTTGCACCCTTCGTCTCTTTCGTTCCGACGCAAGTCTTTTAATTTCTGAACCAAAACTTTCTTTTTTCAAACTCATACTCTTTTATTTTACTATACGTATAGTTTTTTTTAAAAAATCACTTTTCGCAGGATTTTTTTTTTTTTCATAAACTTAGAAAAAAATTCTTTTCAAAACTTTGAAAAGACTTGGGGGGAAAAAAAAAAAATTTGGAAAAAATCTGGGGAAGACTTTGGGGAAAAAAAAAGACTTAGAAAAAACTTGGAAGAAAATTCTTTTTTTTTTTTTTTTTTT